>JAYMSL010001859.1:0-15763 GCA_036897195.1 Plantago coronopus
TCCCAACACTAGCAAGCCCATGGATCACATGAATCCAACACAATGGGCTAAGCCCTCTCCTTCCTTCCAATTGATCCAATCTACACTTCCTCACTTAGTCTTTCTTTAATATTTCCAACAGTCCAGAGTTAAACTAAACTATGTAAATTTGAACCGAATAAAATAAAATTTAAATTGAAAATAATAGAGAATTTAAAATGTGCTTACAGATAGTTGGAAAAAAAGATGAATAATTTCCAACAATTGCTTAAACTATTAAACACCTGGACTTTGGTGAAATTACTGCACAAGCTAACCAGTATGAGAAGTACTGAAAACTCAGGGGGCCATGCATGGCTCGAAAAGCAAGCGATATCAGCTCGTTTGAGAGCGAAAATCCGTCCGGATCACTCGAAGAAAGGCAAGCTTGCTTCTCATTTCTCGACTGTTCATTGGATTTGGATCCAAGAAATACGAACTCATCAGCTGCCACGCGCCTCCTTTGCTCATAGTAATATCACCTGCACATTTTCGACCATAAGGCCTATAAACCTCGTAAATGCATGGAGAGTAGGGCTTCTCTAACTCTAAAACTGACTGGTTTCCCAATGGCAGGGACTGTGAAGTTGCAAAAAGCTCAGAAAAATTAGAAAGATTACATCATTCACATGCATGTACTTGCTGCTTAATTCGCAAAATTAGATACGTCTTTTTAAAATGAGGACGACGTGTTGAGGCTCAGGATTGTCAGGCAAATCTTTGGCAGTATAACTGCCCGGCCGTAGTAAGGTAACCATAATGCCACACAATTATGAAACACATACAGAACAGGATGATATATTTATCAGTCCAACTCGATCGAAACAAATTATGTATACTTCCAAACATACAAAGCCAACGTCTTTATGTTACAGGTTTACAGATTATGTATACTTCCAAACATATTACAAAGCCAACGTCTTTATATTACAGATTCACAACTTACAAGCATGATAGCATGACCAATCGATCAGCAGAGCAAAGCAAACGTCATGTAGAGGCCTCACCAGCTGAGAAAGACCGACGTCTTTATTACGAGTTTATTAAATTTTTATATATACATGACTTACAAGAGCATCACCAGCTGAAGCTCATAGATTCAAAACTCAAATGTTTTGCTAAATCAGATGCACATATCCTTGCAACATCATGTCGCAGTCTCTTAGGCCCCGATACCAGCACTCCAACATCTGATCCTTTGCAGTCCAGAAGTATCCCTGTCATTTCAGTAAGCAGGCACAATCAACAATCATCATGTTCAATTTATGACCCTTATTCGCACGTTGAAATCTTGGTCGTAAAAGGTAACATATGCTAGTGCAGTTTGTAATCAGAAGATGAACTTACGTTTGAGATCAGGTCTTGCACCAAAGTGCACATTGGTGGATTGAACTAGAGATTGGTGAGGAAGGCTCTCTAGTTCTCTGTCGGTATCACATGATAACCACGAGGACGGTGATGTTGTTGGGGTTGGAAGATCAATATTCATAACTTGTTTCTCAGCGGGAGAAGCTTTTCTCTTTTGCCAGAGGAAAATGGTACTAGCTGCAATGAAGACGGAGACACATACGAGGAATATGTCCCAAAGAATTTTTAAGCTGTAATGATAATTTTCACCCTTCTGTTCTACAGGATATATGTGATAACGAGTTACAAATCCCAACAGTAGTAGAAATAGGACGAAGGAGGATGAAATTATCGCACCAAGCCACAACCAACTATTCTTGCCAAGAACACCGGTTATTGGTGAATCCAAGGTGCTTGGCTTCGACAGTTTTGCGCGTATTTGCATCTTTTCATCCCCAAGTGACCTTTCGGACTCTTGAGTAACATATGCTTCTATCTGAATTTGCAACTTCGAAATGTCTAATGTGTTGCTCGATAAAGGAAGCAAGAGATCTAGCATGGTCAAGTCCGCTGTGGTCTTGAAAGCAGTGATTAGGAGAACATTGGGAACCTTTGCATCAAGTTCCATACTTCTGAAGATGATTTCGCGTATGATGGATATGAATGGAGCAATGCCGCTTCCACCACTTATCATCACCAGCGTCTCGTGGCTGAAATAGAGTTTAAAGCTTTAGCTATAATTTTAAGCTGAAAACTTATGTAATCACAGTTGCAATAAAGGTGACCTGCACTAATAGTAACTCAATAGAAAATCTCAAATTGCAGTTTTGATATTTAATCATATTCATACCCTAGGAAATGAGATGATGCGGGACCATAAGGCCCTTCAGTCGATACTGTAATACTGTCGGTGGATGTTGAAAGTTGTTGATATAGCTTTTGAGTCCAACTTCCTGAGGTCTTGATGACAACACTCAGCTTGTCAGGCTCTAGGTTGGAATTGGAAACAATAGTGAATGGATGCCACTGTAACTTGCATATGCTTGGAACATGAACAAACAAGATACTTGTAGGACTGTAACTCAAATCTGAAAATTGAAATTTTGGTTATATCAAATAACCAGAGGAAACAGTTACGTATAGTACACTTAATTAGTTATCGGCTAGCTAGTTACTTCACCTGGATTTTTAGCAAATGTCAGCTCCACAGTGCCATTAGGTAAAAGGCGAGTTGTAAGTAACCTAGAATTTTTCCTTGACTGTAAGAATCGTAAGTATCGGTCGATAAGGAAAAGGAATATCCCAGGAAGAATCAGGCAGATGTAAGCTACGCCGACATGCATGAAATAGAGGACCACATACACCGGATAGAGCTGGTGAACATAGAAGAAAACTTCAAACATTTTTCTTCTAACACGTTGCAAACTTGTTGCCCATATGGCTAATGAGACAACAAATGCAATCACTCCAGCTAGATTTGATAGGTATGTGCTGCTCCACTCGAGCATCTGCATCAAGAAGTAACTCATGTTTACATGTGAATGTATATAACCATGGTTCTGCATTAATAATCTGCTGAAACTCTATCCTTGTCTTTCTCAGGGATTCGAATTTGATAATTACTCTCCAGAATAACTTGTTGAATATATTAAAGAAAAGCAGAACATCAATTTATGAATTTGATTGAAATGCTGAAGTTCTAAAAAATACATGAGGGAGATGTACCAGATACATTTGATCACTCATAGCCCACCAATATATGATGAAACCAACTGTATGCAAGGTAAAAAGAACCGATGAGATATGAGCAAGCCAGATGTGATACTTGATGCTGGACTCTGATGTGAGGCCAAGCAGAGGCAACAGTGATGATCCTCGAGTCACGGGAACAAACAGAAAAGCCCAGCATGTGTTTCCAATATATCCAAGCCTCAGTGATACACTGCGAAACTTACGTTGCCACCTAGCAGAAATAATATTAACATGGCTTTAGCCTTCAGGACACATAAATTGTTTAAGGAACTCGAAAACTGTTAATTAGCCTTTATTTTGGGACATACACTTCCACTTCCACTGTTCCATGCATGTGGAGGTTAGTAAAGCTGACATATATGTAATTTGCCAAGGACCAGATCAGGAGCACGATAAACATAAGTGAGAATGTGATTTCCACTGTGGTTACGATCCCCAGTGAGGCCATTACGAGCTTTGGGCGTCTCAGGAATTGTGAAGAGCTCTTACGACTGCAACAAATTGTTTATAAGCAAGCTTTCAGTTATATATATGTTAATTAGAGAATGAATACAAATGAATCGATTAATTAATTCTGTGCGAACAAGTAGTTCAAGTTTGTACGTGAGATTCAATTGCTTGTTGCTATCAGAACATTAGGCAAACGATTGACAAGGTCCAGGTAATTCTCAGCAGCAATTAATTACGTGCATCAGCTAGTTAAGTTCACTGGTGTAAAGGCCATACCTGTCAAAATTGGTTGATTTCTTCTGAATGTGAAGATAAATGCATCCCAGAGCAGCAATGAGCATTACTGGAAAAGTGAATAAAACAAGATTTCTCCCTGCACAAGCATGTGATCATCAGAAGCATGCATGTTAAGTTTGCAGAAAGACTACCTAAAATGATCAGCTCAATACATATATATGTCTACCCAAAGAGAAAAAAACACTTACCTTGTTCTCGGAAATAAGTGGAGTTGAGTGCTTTGTTCAACTTGGGAGTCCAATTATACTTGTACATATTCGTAGGAAGCATAGTCCATACAAACATATATCCCAGAAACAACACAAAAAAGCAAAGTTTCCATACTATGTGTGACTTCATGATAGCTAGCTAGCTATCGATCGAATGATAGTGTGGAATGCTAGCTAGGGTTTCTGAATCTATCAACTGGTACATTGTCAATGCACACAAGCCACTCCATTTATATACGCGCATACATGTACCTTATACGCAACAACACCATCATCAAGCTTATACCAAAACAGCACGATTCATGCTCTTTACTGCAATTTTTGTAACAAAAATGCATTAATTCTCCAGTTTTGATTGTATCGAAAAGTCAAACGTCCCAAACATACACCAAAATGTCAAAACTAGCTAGGGAATATTTTTTCAAGTAATTCACTCTCCCTACTTGTCATGAGTATTAAATTAATGTTTCGCTCTCAGTGTACGTACTTTCGAGCTAGGTATAATGTACATTGAAGTACAATGCAGGTACAGTTGACTTCTGGTTGGTTAGCTAACTAAACTGGAAGTACATTACAGTTTACACAGCTAACTCATGAGAGGATACAGATTAAATATATAGATGTACATTCTACTAGCTAGTCAGCTGTCAACAGATTGATACAATTACAAACACATGCACATACATGCTGCTGTTAATTACTCCATTATCAGAAGTATCATAGCTATCCACCATCAGCAACAGAATTAACTAAGGCTGCATAGATGTACTTTCTCAGGTAGATCATTTGATGTAAAAAAAATAAAATATTATGTTGGCTTTCTCATGCTAGAGATGGCTTTTCAAGCACTGTGTCAGTCATTTTCTAGAGTAACATTTTGGCCTGAGATTAATAATTGGTTGCTACACCATCTGTTTAGCTCTTATTCTAGACTAACATCCTAAGGCCCATAGTACATTAATTTGATACTACATGACTACATTATTACTGCACTCTGCAGATATTAATTTGTAAGGAACGATGATCTTTTCGTACAGAACAACTTAATGTGTTTGTGATCTGAAACTGTTTATGTTGTTGAGTTCGTGTGTTGGAAGAAGGAACCTGTATGGCCCCAGCTGTAGATCTCCAGCTACATTTGTAATGATAATATGAATAATACTACCTAGCTTTTCATATCGAGGACAGCGGTTGATAACAGGTGTAACTGTGAAATTTCAGAGAACCATGGTTCATGAAATTGAAATGTAATTCAAAGGAGGGAGTAAAATCCATTTACAAATTACAGGTAGTCGAAAGAAAACAGGAATAATTTCATATACCTCCTTGCAACATGATTGTTGTCGAAGAAGACCAACTATTGATTAAACAATTGGTGTAATAACTCCGCAACCAGTATGAGAAGTACTGAAAATTCAGGCGGCCATGGCTCGAAAAGCAAGAGATATCAACTCATTTGAGAGCAAAAATCCGTCCGGATCACTGAGCCGAAGAAAGGCAAGCTTCTCACATCTCGACTGTTCATTGGATCCAAGAGATGCAAACTCATCAGCTGCCACACGCCTCCTTTGCTCATCTAGCAATATCACCTGCCCATTTTCCACATAAGGCCTGTAAACCTCATAAATGGAGAGTAAAAGTGATTCCCCAAAGGCTTCTTTAAAGGACTTCATATCTAAGCCATCGGCAGTTCTTAGTGAGAGCATAACCACATCCATAGCGAAGTCCTTAACATCAGTTATCGCATCATCAGAATTGCTCGCCAATCCAATTTCCAAATTTTCAACATAACTTATGTACTCTTTCAGTCTCCGTGGCCTGGAAAACCTCACTCCATTGATATAACTTGCTGACCCCAGTCCAAAGGCGTAAAAAGATTTGCTCTTCCAGTATGTACTGTTGTGCTTGCACCGGTAACCACTCCTGCTGTAGCTGCTGATCTCATAATGATCATAACCTGCACCTCCAAGGATTCTTGAAGCCACTTTGTAAAAGTCAGCTGACTGGTTTTCTGATGGCAGGGGAAATTCACCTGGTGTATACCTGCGAAGTTGTGAGAAACTTGGGAAAATTAGAAATATCTCACGTACTCGATGAATAGAATGATAGATCATAAGTCAAGTGCAACTTACAAGACATCAAATTTGGTATCCTTTTCAACCTGTAGATCATAAACGGAAACATGAGTGGGCTCTGCTTGAACAGTGAGCCTGAGGCTCTCCTCCCACATTTCCTGTGTCTGATGAGGAAGTGAGGAAATGAGGTCCATGCTCCAATTCTCAACCCCACAAGACTTGACAATCTCAATAGCTTCATAAACCTGATCAAGCCCATGAGCTCTGCCACAAGCCATCAACAGCTCTTGTTGAAAAGCCTGCACACCCAACGACACTCTATTCACTCCTAAACTCATCAACTCCTTCATCGCCACCGCGTCAAAAGTACCAGGATCCATTTCCATTGATATTTCAGCATCGCCACAAACACCAAATTTATCAGACAACGCTTCAAGAACGGACGAAACTAGCCTCGGAGGGACAAGCGAAGGCGTCCCACCTCCAAGAAACACAGTTTCAAGAGGCGGGTTGTTATTACAATCCACTCTAGTGGCCTGGATTTCCTTAACAAGTATATCCACATAGTTCGAAATACGAGGGTCGTCATGGGACGACGAAGAGCCGAGAGCTACGATGGGGAAATCGCAGTAGTGGCAGAGTTTACGGCAGAATGGGAGATGAATGTAGGCTGAGGTCGGTGGAAGCTTAGGCAAGAGCAGAAGTGGAGGTGGGACAGGGGTGGTTTTGTTGGTTGAGACATTTTGTCGAACAGCTTGTGGGGATTGGTCTAGTAACGAATTGGTTAGAAATGAACGAGAAAGAAGGAAGTGCTTCGTTTTGGATGGAAAGGAAGCTAAGATTGGTGAGGTAAGGGATGATTTGAGAAGCATAACTGGTGGCTGGAGCTTTTGCATGAAAAGCAAAAATGGTGGTCTTCTTGAATTGCTAATTATGCTCCGCCATGTTTAACCAAGTTGAGTCTATTGCAAATGAATTTTACTTAATATTTCCACACTGTTTTACTCGAACTGGCTCTAGATATAGTTTGTGTTTTGATGTTTAGGCTGTGTAGTATTTTGCAAAGAGAATCAAACAAAATTCTTACATATATCCGCTTGTGCGACTATAACGACGAACATCTCGGACCTGAGCCCCTTTTTTTGCATGTTTTTACATTCACAAGGCTCGAGCCCGATACATTTAATCAATCGGTATTGTTTGTGATACCAGTGGTTTAGAGAGTTTTTTTTTCAAAAATAGAAAATAAAAAACCACGATTTAATCGGTTCGGACTAGCAGTCTCTTACTATCTCTCTCACACTAGTATTTTCGTAATCCTTGAATTTCTAACGATCGAGTCGATAAATGTTCATTCATAGTGTAAATGCAACAAAGTATGAGACCTTCAAAATGGTCATCCAGAAATATCAAAATACAAATGAAAACAGGGAAATCTGTTTCGTTTTATCTCGTTAAACTTCATTCTCAGACAGTAGTACAACACAACTTTTATCTATAGTCAAAATTTTAGATAAGATAATTTACAAGTTACTGTGGCTAAAAAGAAAACCTAATCTAATACTCTGATGAAAAACCCAAGTTGAAAGAAAGTCCTCATTTGAGGTATTTCACCATGTAAGGACCTTCAAGCTCATAGCCCAGCTTCCTATAGTAATGCCTTGTCCCCACACCAGAAATAACAGCAATCTTTGTCGACCTGTGCTCTCGACTGGCAATCCGCTCAGCCTCTTCCATCAATAGTGTACCATAACCTTGATGCTGCAATTTATCAGAGTCTCGCCCATGAACAGGGACTGCAGTACCATAAACGTGCAATTCCCGAACGATTGAACATCTCCCCACGAGTTCTGGGCAAGTCACATTCCGTCCACATTTCCTCAACCTCAATAGCCCAACCAGTATATCCTGTAAATAGTTTAAAGGGTATTAAGCTGAGATGGACATGCTAAAGAAAACAATACCTCACACCAGCTAAATCTAAGCTAAATCTAATGCATTATACCAGACTAGTCATGATTTCAACCTCTAAACTCTAGTCATTACTAACACCACAATATTATGATTTCGGCCTCTACACTCTAAAACACGGTACAGTGTGTCCTCGGTGGGAAAAGATTAACCCCACCACTCAACTCGCATTCTATAGAGAAAGCAACCCAGAGAACAAATGAAAAGCAAATATGGAATAATGACTCCGTTTCTAACCTAACGCATTGCAAAGAGAAAGCAGCTCAAATTAAATATCGAAAAGTGAAAGTGGTATTATTGTGTTGCTCGCCAATAAAGAGCTGAAGATCTGACATCAAGGTAGTACTCGAATGAACTAAGTGTAAATGCCATTCACAACATTCTACATTTAAGTACTGTTAGCATCACGAGGGAGTGAATAAGAAGTAGAATAAAGAATAAGATCAGCAGCACACCTGGTGTGTATCTTCATAAGAAAGAAATGTTTCCCAACCCTCATTTGCAGTGTAATCACGACGGACGAGCTGAACTTCTTCTGGCCTTATCTTGTGGTGAATGTCCTAATTTTGTGTTACAAATAATGTCAGGCTTGACATATAAAGAAACCAAAGCATATGCTCAAGTGGAAATAGAACTTTTTTACTTGCCTGGATTCCTGCTTCACGAGTTCGAACATCTCTACATTTCAAGCCCAGGTCATCCATCCGAGCTAAAGCTAACTCACGAAGATTCCCCTTCTCAACCCCCGAGGTAACTAGAGGCATAGGAATATCTCGTTGAACTCTATATACCCGAGTCCATGGAGGAACCATAGCTAGAATTCTAGCTACAATATCTACAAGCTGCTCAGGAGGATAATTTCTATACCTGCACATGATCAAAACATACAAACCCAATTAGGATGATATCTTCTAATCCAGTTAGTCAAATGTTCCAGTTCCCAGCAAAGAAAAATTGTTTATTTATGCAGAAAGCTCACAAGAACATTACCTGCCAGTTTTCCAGAGTTCATAAAGCCCAGTTCCTCGAATGACTAATGTTGGATAGATTTTAAGCCCATCAGCCCTAAAGGAAGGGCTCTCAAAGAATTCTTTGAAACTTTCTAAGTCTCTTTCCACGCCAACATTGGGAAGATCAGGCATCATATGAGCAACTACCTATAAGAAAAGGTGTTACTCCAGAAAAACGTAAAAATGTAAAACTGGACCTTATCATCAGGCAAATGGTTATTTGAGTGAATTAGGCACTGGCAAAACTGAAGCAGGGGTAAGGTCACTTAGCAATGACAGACTGGCCTATGAGCAATTAACCTTTTCAGATCAAAGGGTCAAATAGCAGTGATAGATCAGCCTGTCCTGATTTAAGGCCCCGCAGATTAAAGGAGGATAATATACATGGCAAATCAACCATACTACCCCAGAGAACAATGCTCCTATGTTTATATCAACATAAGTATTTTGATTCACAACATAGGGAGTGTGTCTAACTATAGATGGGGTATGTTGGGTGTTATTTAAATGTATACTGAACACAGAATTGATAAAGTAAAGTGAGTTAATTGATTGGGACACATTAACAAAGAGTCATGACAATATTTGATTTATGACGTGCAGCATTTCTATTGGGCCGCCACCAATAGAAATGTGTTGCCTTTGTTTTTGGAGGGAAGGAGTATATATCCATGGATGCACGGAAGGTTTAGAAGAGAAAACCAAAGAAGGCAGTGAATATTACCTTAAAACCTGCATCCTTCGCCAGGCAAAAGCAGTCAGCTACGGCTGCTACAGTGTGACCCCTGTTGGTGTCACGGGCAACATCCTCATACGTGCTCTGCACACCAATCTCAAGTCTCGTACAACCATAAAGAAGCATCTGCCTCAAATGAGGTCCAAGGCAGTAGTCTGGACGGCTAACATTTAAATCAAGTGGGCGTTCTTAGTCATCTGTCTATAAAATTATGGATGCATGGTCTAATTATCACACTCAAAAACAGAAAAAGCCTAGTCAGGTTACTTGAGAATAATCCAAGAAGAGATGCAATAAAGAAGGTAGCATAATCCAAAATTGTAGTCTACGTGGTAAAAAAAGCATGCAAAGAAAATAAAATGATGCTCGCCACAATCATCTCCTTTTCCCAGTAATCAAGTTCAGTGGCATGGCGGACACTTGATTTTAGGCAAAAGGAGTACATTTTCTTTTCTTTTTTGGCATGCACAGGAACATTCAACCCAGATATGGACCTGATTTGGGTACTAAGTGACTAGTATGTGAAGATACTTTCATATATCCGCTCCACGGGAAGTTTCCAATTAGACAAGAGGAAAGGGAATAGATACATAATCTTTGACTTACGTTTCGATAGTCATCCCAATGCACTTTGTTGCACTATGCTCAGAGTACGAAACTGCCTCTTCAACATTGGCAGAAGTGTGACCCGATAACGCATCATGAAGATTCCTTATAAAATAATCACGGTACTCTGCTGGCAAAGACATAAATGTACCACCCATCAAAATGAACTCAACCTGTACAAGTAACATAGTTAGAAATAAAATAAAGTAAACGAGTGCTGCAGAAACTTCAGTCTGTGAAACTGGCAACAAAGCATACCTTATCGACACTGTGACCCAACCTCTTCAGCTGATCTATCCTCCCCCTTGCCTGGACATAAGGATTGTATCTATACAATGTACAACAAAAACAAATCAAATGTCTGCAAATGAGAGTATTTTTGCAAGGAAGTCAATGCCCATTAAGAAATCTAATTTGTCAATTATTAGGAGAGTAATGAGAAAACATATGTGTCAACAAAAAGGCATGTTTTTAAAGCATTGAATACATATAAGATTATTTCTTCTGATAATTTTTTTCCACATCTTAATATGACTTACTAAATCATTTTCCTTACAAAAGAAGTCCAAAACATTGAAAGTTTTAAGCTTCTCTGGGAAATAACAAGATGAATTACATAGTAACATGTAATAGCAGAATCCTATTATATCTAAATATAAAGCTAAGGCGAACACTCTTATTCAGCAAAAAAAAAAAAAAACTTTGTCCAATTTCAATTTCTCAATGGAGAGACGAGGGAAAGGCTATATGTGTGGCATTGAAAATCTTTGCCTAGGGGACCAGGTCACAGGAAAATCGTGCCGAACTCCTAACCAGACCGCTCATGAAATGTTCAAGTATGATCATTCAGTAACCGCCAACAACCACTACTCCGAAAATGTCACTAATTCAAGAGATAAAAGTTAAAGTACCTCCTAGCTCACCTATGATTTACTAAATTAGTACAGCAAGTCAGCTACTAACCTTTCTGTGACACCAAGCTAAAACATAAGTAACTAAATGCTTGCAGCTCAAAACATAGCAAACCGGAATACTTATAAGAAGACAAGAAAAAAAGAACTCACCTAGCTCTAATAGCTCTCATGCTGGTTGGCTCATACCCAGTATAACTCTGTGTACTATACTCAAAATCCGAATCAGGTCCACCAGGGCAGTACACACAAATATTCCCGGTGGTGGCAATGTGCGGGCACCGATGAGGCTTCGACATAACAGCCACAACAGCAATACCAGAAGCGGTACGAACAGGCTTAGCTCTCAATTTAGGTAGCAAATTCTCCTTCTCCGATTCTGGTAACGCCGCAATCATCTCAACGAGCTTAGGAGCTTTGGAAAGGCCGTATTTCCGGCAAGCGGCGGTTTTGACAGCATTAAGATCGACGTCTTCACCACGGCGAGAGAGGTCGACCATGGTGGATACTATTTCGGCAATGGCTTTGACGCGGGCTTCTTCTTCCGAGAGGCCAAGCGAGACTACTCCACCCCGGCCTGGCCGTGGGAGCTTGCGGGTGGATTCTACGGCGGCTGCGGCCATGGTCAGAGTTATAACGACGTTGTTTGGGAGGTTTAGGGTTTAAATGTTAGAGCTACAAAGTGATTGTTCAACTGGTTCGGGAGAGATGCTCAACTTGATGCGCTTTACATCAAGTTTTAGAAATTTAGAAACAAACATTAAATCAATTTAATTAAGGTTCAATTTATATCGGTATATACCGATCAATTTTGACTAACTAGTAACGCTGGCACGCGGTTCCCGCGTGAATAATAAATCATAATGCAATGTGAAGTATAAAGTTTTGTTCCTAACACGCCGTTCTCGTGTATTTTTAATAATTTTGTATTCTTCATTACTTAAACAAATTATAATTTATTGGATTGGTATAAATTAAAGTGAAATTTTGACCAAATCCGAATGTCTAATTTTAGTATATAATTATGAATATTTGCATTTCAATTCTTCCACTAATTGTTTTTTCAACCGGTTCTTTCAATTCAGTTTTTTTCTCTCCTCATTTTAAGGCAACTACTTTTTGGTGTAATAACCACATATATGGCTTTTCTTATTAAATAGTAATAGATTGTATTGCGAGATAATACTAAATCGTAAATTCCTGCGATGGAACACGTGTCGAACATCTTGACTCTTGACGTATTTTTCTATAAAAAGGCTGTTGGAATTTTAGCATAACGAATGAGATTTTAAGAAATTCAACGTGTTAATAACAAGAGGCCAAATTCTATTTTTCGAAATAGAAAGTCACGCAACACTTTAAGTCACCAACATCCTGTTAGGTAAGATGGTGATTTAATGCACATAGTGTATTAGGTCATTCGGAGGTGTCAAACGTTGAAAATAAGGGGGAAATAAGGAACGCCACAATCTAACACCGAAGACTCACAAAACAGAAAGAGCACGATGTAGGGCACCTAGGCGACCGCCTGGGTACCAATAGCCAAGCATCATCTCTTCTTATACTCTTCTCTTTTACGCACTTTATCGGAATCAAAGTTTGTCAGAGTATCGTTAGTGCTTCAAAGTTGTTTGTATTGAGGAGTAGTTTTATATTGTGACACAACTAGCCAGTCAACCCGTTAAACATATAGTATGGGGTAAATTGTCGTAAAGAGAGATAGTTTAACTAATGATGCAACGTGATTTAGCCGGGTAAGTACCATACAAACTACATGACTTCGTCAATTTGTAATAGTAGTTTAAAGTCAACTCATTGTCACATTAGTACTCGAGAGCTAAGATATACATGGCACCACTTTATTTTATTATCCGTACAACAAAAATAAGGATTAAAAATAGTTTGACAAATTGAGTCTAATAGTTTTATTTAAAATCGAGTAGAGGTGATCTATCAGTCCGATCCGATCCGAAAGTTCGAATCAAATTGGGTTCAGAACTTAAAAGCAATCTTTGTAGGTCTCCTACAACTCCCCTAACCTCAAATTTGAGATGAAATATACAATACTAAGATAAAAAGAGAAGAGATAGAGGAATCCTAAAATACTATGGCCCACCAAATTTCAATCCTACATTTGAGGAGCTCCTAAATAATTTCTCAAGAATAGGGAGGGTGTAAAAATTTTTGAGGAGTCAAATTTTGGGTCCACAAACTATTTTGATCATGTGGCATTATAACCATCCTACATGTGTCATCTTTGTTAACTAATCTATGAAAAATAGGAGACCAATATTTATGCATGAGGAGTTGGTATCCTAAATATTTATAGGATACTAGTTAGGAACAAAAAATTTAGGAAATATTATAGGATCTCTATAAAGAGTGCTCTTAGGAGTCTTGAAATTGTAGTGTTTTCAACACTTTTTCCTACTTTCTCCTCAAATTTGAGTTTAGGGATGTTTTTAGGAGTCCTATAAAGAGTACTCTTACAGTACTAAACTCACTAGTACACTGTTTCATTCTACAAAGTGACCTGCAGAAGCTAGACAAGTTTTGCGATCGTTCAAGGCATTAACAACTGCCAAACAGTCGCTCTCCATAATAAGAGATCCCCAACTCCGATCTATAGCCATCTGCATACCTTCTGCAAAACCGGTTAGATAGTTATCATTTGAATCAACAACCGGCCAGATATTATCAGAAAGATCGCGGAGGATAAAATAACAACATAATTGAGGGGTTTTTCAAGTTTGTATTCAAATTCCGTGTGTTTACAAGCTCTAAGTCTACTCCTTTTTATAACACAAGGAAACTCTAATAACTCAAAAGAAAGAGCAATTACAAAAGCAGGGTGGCGCATTTTCGTCGTAGCATTGAAATCTTCAGTAGATTGTGTGGAAATGCTTCTATTAACGTGGAATTGATATCCACCGACGAACCCTAGAAATTTCGGATTTGGGAGTTTTTGCTGATATTTGTGGGAAGGTCGTCGATCGTAAGGTGGACGTCGTTGGAATTGCTTTTGATTGTGTACGTTGTTATAATCTGTTGTACCCCACATCTTGTGTACCAATTGAATTATACCGTTATTAGGCCTGACAATTTCAGCCCGATTCGGGGACACCCGTCCAATCAGTCCTGGATCAATTTAAATTTTTGTACAATTTTTTTTTTCGCGGTCGGCCGGTCGTCAGGGTACCCCGGGCCCACTTACCGCGAAAAATTGTATCCGGAAAATTAAAACAGTTATAAAAAAATTCAATTTTTCTCCGGACGTCAGGGACCACAAGCCGCGAAAATTTTTTGTGTCCGGAAAATTAAAACAGTTAAAAAAAGATTTTTCGATATTTCCGGCCCCACCCCGTTTAATGTTAAAATTTAAGTACATGAGTTTGAGAAATAAGATTTTTTTTTAAAAGTCCGGACCCGATCCGACGAAGTCCGGACTTTTTAAAATCCGAACGGATCCATTAACGATCCGATCCGATAGAGTCCAGACTTCTTTGGATCGGTCCGGACCGGACCAATTGCCTGGCCTAACCGTTATAAGCCTTTTCTCCATTATTCCTTAATTGCAGTCGTTCCTCTCTTCTTTCCCTTTTCTTAACTTTGGTCCTTAAGACAAGTTTAGGCTTCCTAGTCCTTTTAGTTTTGCAATTTGACCCACAAAACATTTTTCTTCTTTCGAAATTCCCCAACAAGATTAGTGTAAATATTTTTTACACTTATCTTGTCCATTACTTCATTCAAATCAATGGAGTTACAATGGTGGTAAGGATGCTGGAGTAGCAAAGGAGAGGTCGGGGATTCGTATCCCGATGGAGGCATAAGGTTAGTGTTGTTATGTGAGCCGAGCCTTACCGAGGGCTCGGCTTGTTCGCTAAGGAGTTCGAGCCGAGCTCGAGCCTAAGATGGTGCTCGTTTCATTATCGAGTCGAGGTAAGCTCGGCTCGTCAATACTCAACTAAGGCTCGGTAGACTCGATTTATATATACCTGTATGCATGATATATGGCATTCAACCCATTATCCATTGTAATTTGTAGCTCAGTACTAGTCTGGCCCATACAAATAAATACAATTTATTCAAAACTCTAATTATCAGTTTCTCATTAATTAGACAGTCAAAAACATTCAGTCACCACTCTTCTACTTTCCACTGCCAGTCTTCCGTCTCCACCGTCTTCTGGCCCCATCATCGGTCTGCTGACTCCGCCGCCATCCTCCTGCCTCCACCATCAATCGGTCTACTGCGTCCACCACCATTCTTCCACCACCACCATTCGTCCACTTCCACCATCAGGGGCGAGTCTATGTTTAGAAATTTTCGTTTTATGTATGCATACAATTTTATTTTTGATGTTTTATCATGGTCAATTTAT
>JAYMSL010001860.1:0-15756 GCA_036897195.1 Plantago coronopus
AAGCCACCTGATTTCAAAATCCAGTAATTAAACAATAAATTCAAGAAAAACAAAACCAGTGAGCATGACTCTGTGAAATTCCACCTGATAGAATGAACAAACCAATGCAAGTATATATGCAACAAACCAACGAAGAACAAACCTTTGGAGCTATCTTCTTCGAGAAAACGCGAAAGGGAGGTGCCAGAACTGCTCTGCTTTGCAACCTTCTGGTCAGTCGACCCACTCCCACCGTTTTCCATCTCTTACAATTCTAGAAAACCATGCAAGAAATTCCAAAGAGTTCAATTTTTGTTAATGAAAACCAAATACAGAAACAGATAAATTGAGAATGGCACTAGGAGTTTGAGCATTTCTTTACCTTTCTGCAATCAATGAGAATGGAAGAAAGGAATTCGAAGGTTTCTTTTTAGCTTGATATCACAAAAATGTGGGCATGGGAGGCCTTTATATAGGGGTATTCTTCGTCTTCATTTACACTATTTCCATTATAACAAAATTAATAATTTAATGTATTTCAATAAATATAGGAGCTAGTATTATGCTTCTTTTAGGAGTTTATTAATCTCTTACCATTACAATAATTTTTTAAAATTTGAATTTCATTTTGATTATATTTTGTCTAAACTTTTGGAAATATGTTGAATTCCTATATTAATAATATAGAAATTCCTTTTTTTTGGATATTTAAGATATATGCAATTTACAATGGGTGAGTAGAATTTATGCAATACATTAATACATTGCATCTTCTATTTTTTCTGTGATATTATATACTCAACAATTACTGATATTTTAATTCTATTAGACAACTTATTATACATGTCATTTTTATGATTTATGAAGTTGGAACTTTGACATTAACTGAATTTGAAAGTAAGTGAAAAATATTAGTTCATATGTCAGACATAAAATACTAGCAATTGAGCCCGCAGTGTCCAGTGTATTTGATACTTTCTCATTGCCTGCAATTGTTTACAATGAGCGCTTATGAGACTGTTTGGGAGTTTGCTCGTGACCTCCATATTTCTCAGTTAGCGAAAGTTGATCTGTTTGCCTCTCCGTTAAGCCCTAAGTTTCTCCTAACCTACCAACTACGCTATCACTACTTCCGATTTGAAAGCGGCAACATCAATAGCTAACCTACCAACTATGCTATCAGTACTCTCGATTGAAAGAAGCAACATAAAGATCGAGTTAATATAATTCGAACTTGCAGAAACTTTACATAAATAATCCAATCTCGGTAATTTGCAAATAAGGTCCTTGATACAACCCTAATTCTCGAAGGTTAGGGTTTTGGTCACTTTTTCAATATATAGTTCGTTTAGGTCCCTAGAGAAACTAGTAAACTCTTCAAGTTCATCAATCCATGCCCAAATCGGAACATACAGACCAAATATCAAATCCTTGTTCAAATCTTCATCCAAATCGACAAGTTACACAATAAAAAGTATCACAGTAATTCGTCTCAAGTACCATTTTCAGATCCGGATTTAGGTTTTTTTTTTCCGCTTGAAATCCCCTCTTAAATGCCATCATTTTTTGTCCAACAACAACTTATACCACACGACTTCAACACTCTAGCACCTCCAGGTCTTGAAATAGCTAGTACAATACCATATGTGAGCAAGAACGAATGAACAAAAACAAGAAAGAGAGAGGAAGAAGAAGAAACGTATCGAAGAAGTCCAAGATATCGAACCGCCACTTTAAGTTTGATAGCAGAAACAACTCATAAAAGATATAAAACCAAACAATGTATCTTTCTTGGTTTCTTCCTTCTATATAGCACAATAGAGCGTATGTGGTTCTTGTTTCATTTCCATACTTCAAGCCATCTTCGATCAATATCTCTGGTTATCTGCTCAAAGTCCTTGAAGATTCTCCTCAACCACATCACATCTACATTGTACCTAGAGACTGTGAATCCCATCCTTACATACTTAGGACACTTTCTAGCTAGGAGCGCCTGGTCTTGCAAATAAGTCATGGACTAACCAAAAAGTGTTGCTGCTACCTCAAGTGATGCTTCGTAGTATTTCCCTTTTCGTAGTCTTAACTTCAAAGTTGCCTAAGATTTTGAAGACTTTGCAGTCTGCTTTGCTTCTGACAGGCCAATATCCATCATATTTAGATCAGCGCAGACTGGGAACTTCTTACAGAACAAGAGAATCTCATGCTTAACCCATAAAAAATGGGTGCCAAAGACATATATACTCTAGACCAATGTACTGTTTCCTTAAGTCTCTGATCTCTTTTAGCCATTCTTGCTCTGTTTTATAACCTTGTCAGTAGAGTTCTCTCTTTCATTGAAGAAGTTCACTGTTTGCCTTAACGACTCCTTTGCATTCAGATCTTCTGATATGCTCGTCAAAGGATTTAAATCGACAATTGAGAAACATGTATTGACCATTGCAATAAAATCCTTCTCTTCTTGAGGAGTTTCCTGGTCAGTCTTATTGATATCTGCATCTTCAGTTTCATCATCATCATCATCATCATCATCATCATCATCATCCTTAAACAAGACTTCGTTGTTCCAGTTGATGATATTTTCTCTTTGATAACCAGTCTCCTTTTTTTTTGATAGCTAGGCTGATAGGTTGGAGTGTCAGCCAGTGACTAGTGACTGTACGTTTAGCTCGGCCTTTACACCAAGATTTTTTTTACTTGAAATGTATTAGTTTCGCCCATAATACGACTCGACTTTATATGCACAAACCAATTAGAATAACAAAAATTCCGAAGAATTTATTTACATTATTGAAAACTGAATTTCAAAATAGAGAAATTCACTTTGGTGCTAGGATTTTGATCTTTTTTTTTTACATGTTCTGCCAATGATTACTTTGTAAGAATGGAAGAAGGTTTTTCTCTTCAACTTGTTATTCCCAAAGGGTGGGGGGAAGGTTTATATATGGGGTATTTTCGTATTCTTTTTGCTATTTCCATTAATAAGAATTAGAATTCTGTATTTTGACAAAAATAGGAACTATTATCATGCTTGTGTTGTACTAATGTATTTAGATGTTACCAACCATTATAAAGAGATTCCTAATTTTAGCAGACAATGAATTTGAATTTTGAGTATATTTGACCGAAGACTATGAAAAATTATGGTGTGCCTATTTTAAGGAAATAGATTCCCTTTTGAAGTATTGAATTTGGAAAATACAGTAATTAATTACAATGTGTGAGTAGGATTAATACAACAAGATGCATCATATCATGCTATTGTTCCGTAATATATATTCAAGTACTGATAGTGTAATTGAATTTTAGAATAATCGTGATATATCTAATTTTCGTGAAATTTAAACTCTGATTCAAATTTAAGTTGAAGGTAAGTGAAAAACAGTCTCATTTTGTGAGGTTGTAAAACTTTGACTATTATAGAATCTTAAGGTTAGTGAAAAGCATACGTTGAATATAATATAACATTTAAAAATGAGTTTTCATCATGGGTTTGTTTTTATATATCACTTAGTTATTGATTATATATAATCCCGTGATAAACCCCTCCTCTCAACCCTTTGGTGATATTAAGTTGAAGAGAGAAACCTTCATTCCATTCTTACAAAGTAATTGTTGGAAGAAAAGGAAAAAAATAATAATAAAAAGCTCAAAATCCTACCACCATCATTTCTCTATTTTCAGATTTAGTTTTCAATAATGTAAATGAATTCTTCAGAATTTTTGTTATTCTAATTGTTTGTGCATATAAAAATCAAGTTGTATTACATTTCAAGTAATTTGTTTTGTTCTCTTGGTGTAATGGGCTAAAGGAAAAATCACTGGTTGGCACTTGAAGCTATCAACTTATCAAAAGAAGGAGAATGATTAGCAAAGAAGAAGTAGAAGATATTATCAACTCGAACAACAAAGTCTTCTCTAAGGCTATTGATGATGATGAAACAGAAAATGCGAAGATCAATAAGGTTGACCAGGAAACTCGTCAAGAAAAGAATGATTTTCTTGCAATGATCAATACTGGTTTCTCAATTATTAATTTAAATCCTTTGAAGAGCATAACAGAAGATCTGAATGCAAAGGAGTTTCTAATGCAAACTGTGACCTATCTTCAATCAAAGAGGGAACCCTACTGGCAAGGTTATAAAATAGAGCAAGAATGACTAAAGGTGATCAGAGACTTAGAGAAGAAGTACAGTGGTCTAGAGTATTTCTTTGGCATCCAATTTCGGTGGGTTAAGTTTGAGATTCTCTTGTTGTGTGAAAAATTCCTAGATTGCGTTGCTCTAGATATGATGGATATTGGGCTGATCAGAAGCAAAGCAGAGTGCACAGACTTCAGAATCTTAGCCAACCTCAAAGTTAAGAATAGGAAAAGGAAAATACTACCAAACATCACTTGGGGTAGAAGGAACAATTTTTTGCTAGACAATGACTTGTTTGCAAGACCAGGTGCTCCCATAAACTGTCCTATGTATGTAAGGATGGGATTCACAATCCAGGAGTACAATGCAAATGTGATGTGCTTGGGGAGAGTCTTCAAGGACTCTGAGCTGACAACCAAAGAGTTTGATCACAGATGGCTAGCTGGCTAGCTGGAAGAATCATGTATTCCTTGAAGTATGCAAATGAAACAAGAAGCAGAGACGCTCTATTGTGGTACAGAGAAGGAAGAAACCAAGAAATATACATTGTTTGGTTTTATAAT
This sequence comes from Plantago coronopus, assembly GCA_036897195.1. Classification (NCBI taxonomy): domain Eukaryota; kingdom Viridiplantae; phylum Streptophyta; class Magnoliopsida; order Lamiales; family Plantaginaceae; genus Plantago; species Plantago coronopus. The sequence continues at coordinate 4,682 of JAYMSL010001860.1, forward strand.
TTTTATGAGTTGTTTCTATCAATATCTCAGACAAGTATCAAGCTTAAAGAGGCAGCTGATTAGACTAAGTATAGACTCAATTTAACTACATGCTACAATCTTTCTATAAATCTGAGGCTCTTCATTTTGTCTATCTGTAATATCTTGGGATTTCAATTTGGTGGATACGTCTATTGGGTCTTAATTGTTGGGCTCATAATAACAGCCAAGAAACAAGAACTCCTACTTCTCGAAGAGGCAAACAACTTCTCAAAGCTATTTGAGACAAATGGTGAAAGATAGCAAAAAATTTCCAAACAAGTGAAAATATTGCTGAGTAGTCTCGAAATTTTCAAATGTACAAGGCTTTCATTGTAGTTTTTAGTTTTAATTTCTTATTCAAGACTTGTGCTGGATAATGCACCCCTAAGCATAGATTATGAAGGTCCATAAAGAACGGAAAGAAACACAAGAAGCTTAAGTTTCATAAATAAATTAGTGAGAAAGGTTACCAGAAGAAGATTTGCAGCAGCACAACATTGTGCCTAACATGTTTCTGAAAATTGGAATAACACAACTGTAAAAATCGTTGATCATACCTCAGAGAAATCAGAATAAGAGAATTAAAATGATCCAACTGAATACTAATTAAGTGCGGTAGGATGACCAGGATTACAAATATGAGCATGTAGATGAAGTTAATTAAGGCAGAAAGTGAAAATGCAACCGAACCTGTGGATGTTGTTGGCTGTGATACGTTGCATACTCCTTTTTGGATGGATCCAGATGCAATTCTATAGCAATAAGCTCTAGATTTGGCTGCGAGTAGGAATCATGCTCATGTAGTTAAAGCAACAATCTAAAAATTCAGAATTTTGATTAAATATAACATGTGTTCCGTAGATGTTGCAAGATCAACATGATACACATGTTGAAGCACAAAAAGAAACATTATCACTACTTACACACTAACAAAAAAAATATTATTCTTCTGTTTCCCCTTTATTTTTAAAATTCAGAATTCCCAAGCCCCATCTGATATGGTACAGTCTTGACATTGGGACTTCCTTTTCCTGGTATGGTAATTCAACATCATCATCCAATTTCTTTCTCCCCATTCGAGTAATCCCAAGACGTGCGGTCTATAAATGCTACAACACTACTCTTCCAAATGATCTCTCTATATAACACATGAGAGTATGTGACATAAATGATCAAATCTTGCTACATCAATCAAAATCACAATTATATTGAGATTACAATCTATGTTGATTATCTTCGTTGTAATTTCAATTTCCAAATTCGTGAAACATTCATTTTTTTTAAACGGCAAAAATATATACTAATTAAAAGGAGCATATATAAGTAATGCTCAGAATCAATTACATAAACGAATACGAGACAATAAAGACTTAGCCAGATCTAAACATTCCACCTAAACTCAATTGGAATCAAACTCATTCATGACCAGGCTTTTATCGTTATCGAAACATGGTTCAGAATACAAACAACAATAAACATAATTAACACACAAAAACATGAGACTAACACAAACCTTGAAAGCCTTGATTGTGAAATGTTCTCTATGTGATTAGACGCCAATTCTCTGAAACCGGAGGATGATTCATGAGAATGGTGATTGGATGTTTTGTTTCGCCTTTCCAACATCCTTTCCATTTCATTCTTTCTTGATCTTGATTCTCTATGTTTATGTAACCCTCTCTCCCTCTCTCTTCTAGCTTGTGTGAGTATGGGGCGGCGGTTTGTGTGTTCCTATGTTAGTTTGAGATCTAGGTATAGTATTAGGTATAAACACGTATCGGGCTTAACTATATATGTTGGGCTAAAAAATAAATGGGCTTAGGTTTAATTTACAAACTCGGAGATTCTAATTCGTCAAGACATGTTTATGTGTCAGTAGTCGTTACATATTGGACATGTGAAATAATAATCTAAATGTGGTATATTACGATACTTATCAATGATTATTTGCATTTTATGTGTTTTATGTTCGGAAAAATTGTTAAGCCATCTTTAAATTCTAGAGATGGACAAATACGATTTCTTTGCCATTTAACGTGACAAAATATAATCATAATGTCCTAGTAAGTATTGATAAGAATTTGAAACAAGTAAATATATTTAAGGGCGAATTACATTTTCCCTATATTTAAAAAAGTTCTTTGAAATTTTGAATGGATATATAATATGTATTGAATTTTAGTTTATAGTTTAACTTTCATATAAAGAAGTTATGTCTATCGTATTCGAGCTTCTTATTGGGGAAGTAATTTTGATAAATTTCATATCACTACAAGACGTTTGGAGCAGTAGTCACTACCATAGTACTCAAAAGTTGAAGAATTTTGGAGGTTTAGCTATTGAAAAAAAGGCTTGAAGATGTGTCTGCATGGAAAATACTAGATTTCTATAAATATCAAAGTTTACCAATCATGAAGCTTTAGTTAAACCAAATGGGTTTGTAAATGAATTTTAGCTAGAGTCATTCTCTGAGTACAAAGTTTGTTAAACTGACTTTCTTAGGATTTTGATGATTATACAAGTATAGTAGCAGGCTGATAACCCCTAATACTAAGCTTTCTCAGCTTAAGTATGTAAAGGTGGTATCTAGTAATTTTATGTTTTCAGGTTGACTGTATATTCATGTTTAGGTTTGTTTTGCAGGCTGGAGTTGCAATCAGGCTGAAGACTGAAGTTTGAAGTTCAGGCTGACATTCATACATACATGACATTATTTGTAGGTCAGGCTGAAGATGGTTCAGGACAAGAAAAGTCATGCAGTGCCAAATCAAGACTTTGCAAAGATTCCTCGGACTGACTTCAGTGTGTAAGGCTGCAAAAGTTGGATATGATTCCGGGCTGACTTTTGTGGTTAGTGACCAACCTGACAACAGAATCCAGTGGCCCCGCACAACCTGACAAAAGTTTTTGAAACTGCTAAACAACATCACATCACGCCAAAAGGTCGTCAGAGGTTCAAATGGTGTGTGTATTCAATGTGTCTACCGACTACATTTGAATCACTGACTATAAATACCCCCTCCTGCCCATTGAAGAAGTGTTAGAATTTCTCTCACTCAAGTATTCAAGCATTCAAATATCTAGAGTCAAGTTCATCACCAAATCCATAACTTAGCTTCAGATGTTAGCTTAAGAGAAATCTTCCAATCCTTGTAACATGTTCTATTCTCTCACCAAGAAGAACACAACCAGATCAACATACTACCTGTTGGTGTATGAAGCAGTAAAGTAACTTCTTTGTTTGAAGTGAAAAGTTGTGATAACTTTGGAGAGTATTCAGTTTGAAGGACTGAAGAAATCTAGAGGATAGTGGAGATTAGCCTCTAAATTTAATGAGGTGAAAACACTTGAAAGGTTACTTGAGGTTTATCATAGGTTTTTGTTTATAATTCCTTGAGGGAATTTCAATGTATTGTAATTAGATGCTAGATGTAAAAACTCTTACAAGTTCTAGTGAATTCTAGGCTGGAATAGCCGAATTGGGTTAGTGGAGGAATTACACCATTCTCCGATACCACTATAAGTTTGTGTTTTATTTCTTTCAGCTCTGCATATTACTTTTCTTGATATATGTTTTAGACTCATTTGTTGAGAAACAAAGTGTACACAACAAGCACAAGATCACTTAACCTGATTTCATAGAGAGCTCTTAGCTATCAGGCTGACTCAATCAGCCTGACAGAGTATTTCCCGCTCCATACAAACTCTTTTTGAGAGCCTAACAACTTCTTGAATATTCATTGTGCGATTAGTTTTAAAAGTCTATTCACCCCCTTTCCCCCCTCTAGACTTTTATTTACACTCTCGGGATCAACAAAGTTGGAAACTTTGGGTTGCTAAGTAGTACAACAAAACTTTAACAGATCTCAATTTTCTGGATAAGTGGATTTGGGTTCTGAAAAAGAACCAAGTGGACTAATTGAGGGATTACGTCACTCTGATGAAGTTTGGTAGTCGCACTTAACAAAGTATTCCGCTTCCTCCTCTACCTTGACCTTGTTGTCTAAATGACCAACAATCATCTCCACAAATCTATCGGGAATTAAGATTTCATTAGCAAACATAATTTTTTTATGAAGCTTAAACAATGTTCCGTTCAACTTCTATGAAGCTTTAAGCCTTCAACTGAGCTCAAAACAAAGATATCTGTTAGACCTTTATGTTACAACTTTCTAAATAAGAATGTTATTTCAGCCAATTTTTTTCATTTTATTTGGAATACGTCCCCAAAATGACTTTCGGATATAATTAAACTAGACAAACGGTCGTACTTTAAAACTGTATCGCTTTAACTTATTAATTTATTAATGGAGTAGTAGTTTGATGTTAAAAAAAAGTAAAGAAAAACCTCTGTTCGAACTTAAAAAATGAAACTCCGTTATAGAGCTAGAACTAGAATATTGATCCAATCAGAGCCTCGTGCTTCAGTTTAGAGTGAAGCTGAATGAAGCCCTGCTCAAACTTCAATTTAGAAGCTTTGTGATACAAACAGAACTTCATTTTGGATCTATGCAACATAGAGCTTCAATTAAACACTATTTGAATTCAAGTAAGCTCTGGTTGAACTGTTGAAGCTTACTTATGGCAAAAAAGACTGCCACATATATATATAGGAGTGCTCCAAAAAGTGCTGGAAGCATGATTCACTTGGGATATGTAGGAGGCCAAAATGATGTCTGTGGTAAACAACCTGAGAAAGGTGTTCAATCTGAATTTGAGTATCTTGCAGTAGAACATCTGACTTTTTTTTCCAATGCAGACGAGCTTGTGCTGGTGGAAGGTCTGATGAGCAACAACTAAAAATATCCAAAATGGAAGAACGAGAAGTCTTGTGCGGACCTCGGAGGAAGTATGATTTTTGGCCTACCTCCTTATAGAGTAAAGCAGACCAGATGATGATCAAACTGTCACAGGAGATTTGTACATACTTAGTACATATAACTGATACAAGAACTCCTACATCTCCAAGAAGCTATATCAATAACTTTTCGGCCCTGTTATTAAGAAATGTAGTAGTCTAATAGAACAATAGAAAATGATAAATTTCAAGTGACCAGATGAAGTCAACCAGATTACTGTAAGCTGAAAACTTTTTGATGTTTAAGCCTATTTAGTATTTAAACATAACCGAACCTACAGCTTGAAAATGTGTCTTGTCGTCATAGGTTATCCAAGAGAGCCCAAAGGAAATTAACTACTGTGTAGTTTTTGCATGACCCTATTCGAGAATGTATGCGGTTTTGCAATTCTTTGCAGTTTCTTGCAAACATACACACAATCTCTGGAAAATAACATCTCCACATTCCTCACATTCACAAGCCAAATAAACAACACAGATCCAAACCAATTACGACCAAAGCACAAACTCACAAAGTTGGAGATACGATGCATAACCCATCCCAAGCACAACAGGAACAAAAAAGACAATATGTGCATGCTTATAAGAATCAAGATAGCACTAATGTGATCAACAGAGTAGTTTGATGTAGAAAAAGAAGAGGGGGGAAGCAATGGTTCAGTTCAAATAAGAACTATCCATTCTAGAAGATAGTTCATACATAATTCGAGCGACAATTTAAATAACAATAGTAACTCAGTAAAGCTTACAGCAAGATGGGGAGAGTTCAATCAACACAAGTACTATTTCACCTAGAAAATAATTTTATTAGCTCTTGCAACCCCATACTGCTTTACTGGAGAGGTGAAACAAGGCTTTCCACAAAGATAAAGCCATCAATAATATTATCCAGAGCTCCATCAACAATCAATTCCTTTATTGTCCCCTCTCTTAGATTCCACACGATCAAACTCTCCGTACGAGGCCACATCTCACGCGTTAAAACCAATTCATTTCCCCGAATAGGAAACTGAGGGATAACTTTACACCCCTGTTCAGGAGTAAAAATGTTTGGGAATTTGGTCCAAGAATTTTCTTGACCATATTCCTTCATCATCCATATATCCCCAGTGCTTACTATAAATAAACAACCCCCACTCGCAAAAATTCTACTGCTTCCATTCACATCTTATGCAGGTGCAGGAATATAACGCACGGACTCACTAGCCACATCAAAAGCTGCAATCACATACCAATTTCGCATGTGCAGAGCTAACCAATGGATAGCCCCATTCACAAAGATCCCAACCCCGTGACAAGCATAAAGACTAGTAATCATCCGTTTCCAAGCACCTTTTCTCAGGCAATACACATCAACATATGCACTAAATTGCCTTGGGTCATGGCTTAAGAAACCTTGAACAATTCTAACAATTTTGTACTCATCACCACATCTGTCATACCCAAGGCCGTATGATTCAGATGCACAAAAAATATGGTCTGATGGAGGTTTATTCATTATAATTACCTGTTGCAGAGTAAGAGGATTGGGTTTCAATACTAAAAACCCACCACGACAATAACGCAGCAAAACCAATCCATTGCAAGTGCCTAGGACTAAATTGGATTTATCATATTTATCTAAAAAAATGAGCTTCCTTGGAGTCACTGTATCGTCGCCATCAAGATTGATCGTGTGGAAATTGTAAGGACAGGTCGCAAGAATGGGGACCTCTGTTCGGCTGATTTCGCGAGTGAGATGTAATTTGACGAATTGTGATGTGGAAAGGTTTATACCCCATGATTTTGATAAGCACCTGTATCTTCCAACAGATTTCGCTGGGACTCTGGAGAATATCTCGATCAATAGTTCTTCAGGGATAGGGATATAGGGATTAGGGTTTTCCATTTGGGGATTTTTCCGATGGACGATTGATTGAAGGATGACAACAAAGTGTGCTACGTTGAGATATATTGGATACTAGAATCACATGTGTACGTGGACCTTATTCATGTTATCGTGACATTTTTTAATAAGTTTTATATTATATTTATTTTGTGTTTATTTAAATAAATTGTGTAATTTTCGATAATTTATTAAAATTAAAAAATTATCGAAACATATTCATTCTTGATGTCAAATCGTATATATTAACAAATAGATTATTTTAGCGAAATCTACCTGGGACGATTTACCTAAGCTTGGACTATTGGAACGAATCACACCTAACTCTTGTTCTGCATGAATTACTTAAAATAATACGTGATTTTGTATTAAAACAAACTAACGAGTTTTATACATCACTTTCATTCAGGATGACAACACAGGCTTATTAAAGCTTTGTAAAATCCAAACCAAACTTTATGCTTGAAGCACCAAACAAATATTTTGATTCTATATACAAAAGAAAGAATCCCCAGCCAATATCTGGATAATTATTACAATTTCGATTCTTGGTTCCACAGAGGATCTGGTTGAATTTGTGATCACTTGTTTACCGATGCCTCAGCTAGCTTAGAATTCAAACACTTTGACCACTTTTTTTATTCAGACCTATATGTACAATCAATTCTTTCTAGGACGTTAGGCCTGTTCAAATATCTGAACTGAATTCAATGAATTTAAACTGAACTGAACTGAACTGAATACAAGTATAAATTTGAACGACGCAAATTTGTAATAAAATTTAATTGAACACAACTGAAATTAAGGTAAACTGTAGAAGAAAATCAAGCAAACCAAATTATAGACACTTGTATGCTAGAAAACTCAGATAAATCCCTATTGAAGACAACCATGACATCCAAATCACTATGCAGATCAATCTTCTTCTCTCAAACGCCCTATCATGTTGAAGCTGATCCACATCCATAATATGGATGAATATATCATCAGCCGCTTCTTCCATTAATCTTCCGCCCTGCTGCTGCTGCTGATCATGACCATTTTTAGACTTTGGCACACTGGCTAAGCAGACAGGGCAGCTGCTCTTCTTCGTAAGCCATTTTTCGATGCAACTGTGATGGAATTCATGCTGACAATCGAGTTTCCTGATGTTTTCTTCTCCAAGATTGTCTATGCAGATTGCGCATATAGAAACTTCTTCTTCACTATTGTTGGTTGTCATATTCTGTTTGTGATAGAAAATAAAGAGGCTACTACCATTGTCTAGTCTATTGTGTTTGTTACATGAATCCGGTCATCAATCCTTAACATGTGGCCATTTCACTTAACTGCAATAGACCATATAAATTTCATTTTATTAAATCAACAAATAAAAATTAAAGATAGAAATTAGGTACAAATTAGAGTAATTTATATACCTATTCATGGAAACAAAATTTTGACTCACTTCTACAATCTACTTGAGAAGATAATTGAACTAATACATAATATTGAGAATCTTCAAATCTGATGGACATTTTTAGGAAAATGGTAGTTTCGCAAAATATAGTAGTATATGTCTAATTTAGAATTAGTCTCCGTACAAATGCAATTTCAGAAAAATAGGAAGTTAAAAATTAATTAAGGAAGAGAGGGGAAGCATAGGAGTAAAGTTATTCTTGGGAACTATGTACCCTTTTATATCGCCAGTCAAGGTAGGTGTTGCCCGTGAATCACTGTGTCGATCCATGACAAGTGGACGTTTCCTATTAGTCACACCTTCTACTAGTTACTATATTTAGTAATACCAAATTCAATCTTCATAATAATAAATCAAACATTTTTATATACAATTATCAAGTATTTAGTTTTATATAAAATTTTGCATTTCTAATTTATAATAATATTTTAATTTGAAAGCAACATAGAACGACATCAGCAACATGTCACATCGATACTTAGTGCGACATGCAGATTATTCAATTTAAGATGTTAGATTGTAAATTTAATGATTTAAATAAGTGACTGAAGTTAGTAAGGACGGCACCTTGACTGACGATATAAAACCGCATCTATCTATCTTCTCTATCTCTTCTCCATCTATACCAATTACAAAAAATGGGTTTCAATTTGTGGGTAATTTCCCCCACCACATCAAGTTTTTTTTTTTTTCTTTTTTTTGTTGAAACGGCAAAATTTTATTAATAAACATATGTACATGAGTGAGCTAAACATCAACTGTCTCGCTCACAAGGTATCACCAGCACCTTTCAACCCGACTCCCTCCTCCTATGACTTCGGACATAAACGAACCCCACTACATCAAGTTAAACTTCAAAACAACAAACATGCTTTTACATTCGCTTAAGAACTTGTTTACACTGAGTTGTAATGAAGCCTGGTTAAATCCATTGAAACCGACATCTGTGATCAACTTATCATTATCTATTTATTTAAAAGTGCGATAAGCTAACCCGGTTTATAAATCCAAAACTTTGTTTTGACACATAAAGTAACTTTAGCCTTTTCACCTAACAGTATATTTGAATCTATACACACATTGCTAAGTTCTTGGAAACTCATCAATAATTCCACAAACACATTTTTAATGGAAACTCTAAGTTTACAGTCAATTTCTCTATGTTTTCCTTTAGTTTTTATCAGAATTTCTTGTTGAAGCCACCTTCTTTTATTCTTCTTGAAGGTATTCTTGCAAAGCTTTTCCGCTTGTAACAATGAGCATGCAAAGTGCACAATTCAAATATGGTTTAACTTCATTAAATTGTTGTTTTCCCGTCGGCTTTTTTCACTAAATTCTGGTTCAGTGTTGAAGCCTTCCTCTTGGATGTACTTACGGAAAGTGGCGTTGTAGCTACCTTCTCTGATCCGGATATATTCCCGCCAGGCATATGATGTTGATTAGGCTGCATAGATGAATCATGCTCAAGTAGTTAGAATAAAACAAAACAAGAAAAACTCGCTGATTAAATACACGTGTTGTGCAGATGGCACAACACTACAAGAGCAACATAGCTACAATATGAACATAGAAAGAGACATAATCGCATGACATACTAACCTGGAAAATGATTGTCTTCATCTCTTTCTCGTTTTCTATCACGGGTATCACTTCCGAAAACCGGAGACTCCCAAGACCTATCTGATATGGTGCAGTCTTGGCTTTGGGAATTTCGTTTTCCCTGGATGATTCCCCGATTTCCTTTCTCCCGCCTAATACAATTTCAACAGATGGAGTCTCTTTTGGCTGCAGCCAAATGCTCTCACTTTGTAATAGACGAGACTCAAAAGCTTGACTCACACTCGTTATATTATGTCTGTCTGATCCTCCAATCGGACTCCTAAAATTCAGTCCCTCGGCCTTAGGGGTCAACCACAACCTTGCCTCAGGACTCTCTTGTGTTGAAAGTGAAGTAGGAGGTCAGTTGTATGTTTAGCACGAGCCAACCATGTCTCCAACATCAATAACTCCCACTTCGGCCTCTAGAATGTGCTTCTTTGTCATCTCCTCAATGAGGACATCTACTCTGACATTTTCCTTTTAAATCATTTTATGCACATCCTCACGCATATTGTGAGACTGAGGCATGATGAACGTCGTTTTACTCACCAAAATTATATTTATAATCTTGCCAAGACTATCTTAACATAACTCGAAAAATAGAACAGCGGTAAGGTAATCCCAGAGGTCGGTCTCTCAAGGAATCAATGGAGCTAAGAATTAACAATTGTTTAAACTAGTAAAAACTAGCGACTCAAGTAACGAATGGTTGGTTGGTTGGTTGGTAGCAATTATAATTATGTAGAGATATCTTAACACAACTCTATAAATAGAACAGCAGTAAGGTAATCCCAGAGGTCGGTCTCTCAAGGAATCAATGGAGCTAAGAATCAACAATTGTTTAAACTAGTAAACTAGCGACTGAACACAAGTAACGAATAGTTGGTTGGTTGGTAGCAATTATAATTATGTAGAGATAACTAAAGAAGATATTTAAACAAGTAACTACAGATAATCGGATAGATAGATAACAGATAAAAAAGACAGGTGCGATGTATTCCCTTATTCTACAGGCTAGACAGATCAGCGAATATGAATGAACGATTGCAATCTCATATATATTTTCGCGCACATACACGACATCAAATATATTTTAGCACATAAACTGCAGGATGATACTAGTGCATGCAGTTAAACAATCAATGAGCCGGTGAATATACAGTATTCTCACATTACAGACAAAATCACCTTCGCATATAGTAGGAGCGTCAATTCTACCAAGCAAACATGTAAGGAAAATAACGTTGCATGTC
>JAYMSL010001861.1:0-15754 GCA_036897195.1 Plantago coronopus
GAATAATAAGCTAAGATGATTCAAGCTCTTTTCCATGATCTTCTCAACCATGCTTTGAAGACTATAATCACTCTATGTTCAATTCAATCGTAAATGTCTAGATTGAGTTGAACTTAATTAATTAATTTGGATTGTCACATACTCACATTGAATTCTCACATTGAATTCGCTGAATTTAACTTAAATTTATTTTACTAATATAACTGGATTTTTCAATTTGGCCAACTAGAATTTGCAATTGAAGGGAGAGTCCACTAAATATGGTCTTTTCAAGAAGTCCACTTAAAAACATTACTTATTTACAATATAACATCACCTATTTTAACATAAACATCAATTATTTACATCAACTATTAACAATAAACATCAACTATTTTGAAATACATCAACGGTTTACCATGAAACATCGACTATTTACATTAAACATCATCTATTTTGCTATGAAATAATCGATTATTTTACATTACACATCAACTATTATATCATTAACATTAACTATTTATAAATTATAAACATCGCCTATTTTAACATTAAATATAAATTATCAACTATTCAATCATAAACATCAAATATTTGATTATAAACATCGCCTATTTTAACATTAACATCAACAATATTGAGTGGACTTTCCGAAAAGGCCACTTATAGGTGGACTTTCCCAACAATTAGTATTTGCAATTAGTTATTAAGGTTCATTACTTCGTTGCATCCTAGGAAACAAACGCTCAATAATTTATCAAAGCACCGTAGTAAAAGAACGTAATTGTTCAAGAAAACTGTACAAGCACGTGTCTCGTTCCTATTTATTAAAGGCGATTTGAATTTCAACCTTTCTTTAATATTTTGTCTACTTATCGATACTAACATCTTCAACTTCCTCGTGTCAGGTTTTCTTTCAAAATTCTCTGCCAACTGGTGAATTTTATTCCTGGGATCCTAACCGAGCAACAATGTTCCTACAGTACTAATCGCGTTCTTGTATCTCAAAAATAAAAAATAAATAAATAAATAATCGCGTTTTTGTGGTAAATCGAGATCCGAAGTTTAAAATGATCATGAACCTTATGATATGAACATTTATTTTTCTTTATTTTATTTCTTATAAGAAAATATAGAAACTTTTTGGTGATTGTCTGACTGATTCAACATATATATTTTTATATAGCAAACATTTACTCCACTGTTGTTTCGTGGTTGTTGCCAGTGTGTTACATTTATAACTTATTCAGGGAACATAGAAAATAATTAAATTTTAAGAATAAAGTCCAGACTCCAGAACATAGAAAATAATTACATATACTGCGGCTGAGTTGACTTAGTAGTGGAAAAAATATCAAACAGGGGAGCATGTTACACTTTAAATTTAACGTGTGATAAAAATCTTCCCCAACTTCCAACTACTTCCTATATACATACACTACAAATCTCCCATTTTTTAAATTTTACATTTAAAAATCCCACAAATCATTCAGCTTATTCAATGCTGTGTTATATACATCAAGATTATTTTTAATTTATCTGAAATGTTTTGAACTAAATGAATTATTAAACTTGACATTGACTTGAGTGGTGATGAGTAAACTTAACTCAGAGACTGGATGTATTGATTACATCTCCAATTTTTGGGTCATTCTCTAAACTCCATTAGAACTTAAGAACCATTCTCTAAACTCCATTAGGCCAAATCTTGCTTTGGGAACCTTAACTCAATTCTCCACTATCTGAAACTTTGATATGTTCGGGACACCAACATGAAAAGTACTCTCCAGTGGGGTTTTAAACACAAACGGTGATGTGGATAACCTTACTTGTCTTTTACCTTAATACACATGTCACGATTTCAGAGATCTTAAAGTGTTGTATGTCCTGGTTAGCCCCTAATTTTATTATCTAAAAAAACATATTGGAGGCACGCGGACTCGGAGTGAAAGTAGATTTTAATCTGAGTGGGGGAGTGTTTCATATTTGTCATTTTGCTTTGTTTTCCACTCCAATTCTACTTGATCATTTGAACTTAACTTTACACGAAAATCTTGAACTTATCAAGCAAGCTGTTTTAATTCGTGATCATCATCAGATAGGAGAAGTTTCTTAGAAGTGTTTGATCGATAATGGTTTGCCAACTGCAAGAATTTAAGAGGCAGAAATAAACCTCTGCTCTGCTCTGCTAGCTAGCGATCAACAGAAATCCACTAACCAGAAAGATAGATCTTCTGCCATGATTGACCACGATTTCTTCTACATTAGTTTTCCTTGGGAAACCCTCACCATCAATATCCGTGTATTATTTCTGCGCCATTCATCACTATGAACTGTTGTTGGGGTTTCTGGAGCTGACTTTTCCCCTCATTAATGCTATCGTGTTGACTATTTCCAAGTAAAGTTCATTTATTACGTACACAGCCGTCCATTCAATTGCTTGCGGCTAGTACTGATAGTCTGATCTTATTCAATTTGGTATGGTATTGGATTTGATTCATTCGATAAGGTAATTGACTCGAGGTATAGTTAAATTAGTACTATTATATACTCTGTTTATAGACCAGTCTGACTGGTTTTTGTAATGCATTCTCTAATCGTTTTGATACAATACTCATCTAGTTCAATGAATACGAGTCCTCCTTTTTTTTTACGAACTGTACGGGCAAGGAGTTGAACAGTTCGAGCCGAGTTCAAGGACTGAGAAGCTACGCTAGAGACTATCGCGTTCTGTTGATAAACCTAGTAAATGAGTAATCTAGGGCTGGAAAACAGTACAGTATAAGCAAACACATCGAATGTGGTTGAAACATGCAGCAATTGATCAATTTCTGTACATGAACAAATTTATTTAACATCAGCTAAACTCGATTAATTAGGCGCTTAATCCATAGTTGTAAAGCTCCTTAATGTTCATAGGATAACAATAACTTTGATCACCATTCAGTAGTTTGTCAGCAACAATGAGATTAGCAGCCTGTGTGGGATGATATGCATCCCAAAACACATAATTCTTCCTGTCGTTGCACAAGGCAGAACCGGAGTCGTTTGCACTTCTCCCTTTGTAGCAGATAAAAGGCGGAATATATCCTCCACAACACGGTCCTTCACTGTTCTCGAATCCTGCCACATTGCGAACCAACATATGGTATCCATCAAGTCATCAACATCTTACTGAATAATGACTAAGAAATCAAAACTTTGCACTTACCATAATCACGGTAGTTAAGGATGACATCTCTGAATATGTCATAGGGGTTGGCATACAAGAAGATCGCATTAGGCCCCATGGCTACGTTCATTTGATCAAGTTCGTACTTCAGCTTCTGATTGTAGCCTCGAATAAGACCATTTACTCTCCTGGAGCATTGTCCGCTTGGTAAAAGATTGATAGCACGAATGAATGGTATGCATCCTAGAGGTCCAAGTCCAACCACCACAAATTTTCGAGCCCCTAAGCCATACAGTCTCTATTGTTTACAAAATTGTAGGACTAATTAGCAAGCGAGATTCCAAGTTTTAAGGTCGAATTAATCATACAAATTAACGTGTAACGTACCTTAAGTTGAGAGGTTAAATTGGAAACCAAGAAGTTTTGGAACAGAGTTGGTGAGACCTTGTGATCATCTAGAAAGGGAATAGAAGGTTGGAAATAGTTTAAGACATCATTTGATCCAATTGTTAGAGAAAAGATAGCTTTCTTTAAGATACTGCTAGTGTTTTGTTCTCCCACAGCATTGACCATGTATTGTCTAGTTTTCTCAAAGTTGCTGATTTGCTCCCTAAGTGGCAATCTTCCAATCTGTCATCAAATTCTCAAATTAAACAAGTTTCACATGATACTATATTCATATTTGAAAGTCTGAAATAGCAGGGGAAATAAGACGGACAAAGAAAGTTCCTGTCTGATCCAAGATCCCGGAAGCTCCTGAGGCGTAGTTCACTCCAATGTCGAAGGCGTTAGCAAATGCATCAGGCGCTAGATATGGTGGAGGGAACGATTTGGCTCCTAGAACGTCACCTAAACAGATTGAAGAAGTTAAAGTTACATAATAAACATGATCTTACTCGTTTAGGACACATAGACGCTTGAACATAACGATGCAGCATGTGTAAAAGTTTTGTACCTACAATGTCAGATATAGTGAGACCATTGGTGAATCTACCGGTAGGCTGGCCTCCGGAAGGAGTGAAATCAATGCCGTAAGGTGGAGAGTCCGCCTTTGACAAGGTAAATATATAGTTATTGTTCCCTGCATCAACGAGCGAGTCTCCAAACACGAACGAAGTGAACGAAGAACAGGGCAACATTTGTGTCTGGAATACCATGTAACATGTGAAGAGCCACATTGTATACAAAATTTGAATCTCCATGTTTCCCTTTTGTGCAGTAAGCTAATTTACACATGCATGATTTATACACTGTAAGTTTTAAGTGGTGAAGATTGCAAGAACTGATTCTGCATGATCTATCTGTTAGAAGAAGGTACATCTTTTGAACTAGTCCATAGGAATTGGTCCAAGAATCATGAGAAGATTCTCAATTGTCTGTATGTAAATCTAACAAACTTGAGTCATTTTGTACATACATGACTTTTGCACCAGGCATGATGTAACTTTCAGTTATTGGCTTATTTCATCTTTGCAAGGACTCAGTGGCATAGTACATTACCACATAATATATCATTTTCAATCACTAAAATCCCAGAACACATATGGAGGTCATGTTTCGCTTAAATCTGCCTCGGCTAGAAACTTCGCCTACATGTACATTTGTAGTAGGCGCGCGCCATTATGCTACCAGTACCTAACTGTGATTACCCCTGTTAACATTGAGTGATCATCACTTGAAACACGTTGCAGAATGCGTCGCTTTAGGAAAAGTTCGGTTATTTATTTGAACATTTTGCAACCATAATAACACATTACATCTCAAGATGGTCCATCCCTGCAGGCCCTTAACTCTCCATTGCTATCCAGAAAGGTTTTAATTCATGCTGTTGGTGCATAGCTATAAGCCTATAAGCCTATAACAATCTCAGTTAAATTTATTAGGTTTAGTTTAAATGTCAAGTTTTAAAATTATGGAAGACTTATGGAAAAATATTTGGTTAAGACTTAAAGAGACAATTAGAAGTTTCTGTTGTTGCTTGTTGGTATCAATGCAGAGGCGCAATTAATCAGTGCTTTTACAGTTGTTAACTTTGTCCTTGTCCTTAATCATGTGTGCCATACAAAATAACAAAGCATTTGTTTATGAAGACTATATGGCAATTAGTTCTAACTTCTAAGTTCTAATCAATGTACCTTTTGTTCTAGAACAATTTTAGCGAACAGAAATAATCAGTCTAGATATTATACTGTCACGATTCTGTATAATCAAGCCTTAATCAAGCCTTGTGAAAAAGCATGAGTACTAATACATTACATAGAGTAGTAATATACTAGAACAAGAATTACCATACACTACAGGGGTATTAATACACTAAAACAGACACTAATGCACTATATTTTAACACTAATATATCTTGTTTTTCATTTTTTTCCCTAAACTTACGTTCTTCATGGCACTTTATCAAATGTAAAGGGGAATTATTGATTTCATTGTCACACAAATTATGATTGCAAAACATATCATATCAGGAGATTGTGATATACATTTTGAGATTAAATGGGAGAATTAAAGGAGTTATCAGTTGTTGAGAATGTAGGTTTGTTAGAGATGTGAGATTAGAGTCGTGATCAATCACAATTTAGGGAACGACCATATGATGATCTTATGTGACAAATTGCTCTTGAATATTATGCCAAAGAGAGACAACCCGGCCATACACATGCAACTAATACTGCACAATCAATACAACCTCGTTTTGTAAAAAAAAAAAATCAAAAATAAAAAAGGGCGGTTGTCAACTTTTCAACTTCGACCATGTTGAGTTCACCTTAATTTCTAATTCAGTTCAGTTCAATTTAATTCAAATTCATTCAGTTCAGTTCAGTACCGTTCAGAGCTTTTTAGGTGAATTAAACAGATTCTTCGTATATTTTGGTGTAGAACTTTTGAAAATTTGGAATTTCACGTCATTCAAATTTCTGAAAGAAGGGAGGCCGAATGTTAAATAAAGTGGATTAATAAAGGAAAGGTCGGGGATATGAACCCAGACGGTTAGATTGAAGATATAAGGTTGGTATGAGTGTATTGTAGTTATAAGGTGGTGTAGATGTAGAACTAAGTGTAGTTTTTTCTTTTTAAACAAAAAACGACAAACTATATAAAATATAAACTAATTATAAAATTGAAATAATTCGATAATTATAAAACTGGAAAAAGTATTTGAGTTACCATAAGGTAAATGAGAACCATTATTGGTCCTATTTTCACCGATTCAATTTCTTTTTTAGAAAACTGCAGTCTGCATATTTGTATCTCCTAAACCTCGTTCCTACTTTGGTGTATGGATTTATTGAAACTCTTGACGTGTACTAAGTTTAGTCAA
The DNA here is from genome assembly GCA_036897195.1 of Plantago coronopus. Lineage (NCBI taxonomy): Eukaryota > Viridiplantae > Streptophyta > Magnoliopsida > Lamiales > Plantaginaceae > Plantago > Plantago coronopus. The sequence continues at coordinate 6,477 of JAYMSL010001861.1, forward strand.
CTATCTTATAAGTATGTTTGAGATCCCATACTATGTATCAAATTGAGATGGCATCATCCATACTTATACAGCCTGAAAGTCCTGTATGAATCAAAATGTGATAAATTTTAACTTTCTAAAAGTTTCTTTTTAATCAGAATGTATATATATCATCTCGTTCACACATGTGAAGTCACTCTAAAGTAGCCATAGCCTATAATTCTAAACTAAAACGTTGTCTATGTACTTATACAACCAATTGGAAATGATCATATCTTGAAGTACAAATGATTCATAAACTTCACATTTAAAATAAAATAGTCAACGTACATATCATCTCAAAATTGGACTAGAATTCTTCAAAACTTACCTCACATATTCATCAAACATTATCTGGGTCAAACATAAGGAACGCACGCAGTGGTTCTAAACTCTAAAGAACATATGTGGGAATGACCGCTCCACCTAAACTTTTGAGTAACATCTGTGTAAAACGTACAATACATGATTGTACCTCTACTATTTTTAATTAGGACTTCGTATTGTAGACACGATTATACTAGAAGGATAGAAAACAAATACAAAAACTTGGGAAAGACCAACTATTTGTGGACTTTTCAAAAAGACCACCTAATTGTATCATTATATGCGATGTTATCAATACAATGTCTAATGTCACCAATATTACTAATATAATAACATTTAATAACATTGAACATTATATTGATAGCATCGCATATTATAATGATATTAGGTGGTCTTTTTAAAAATCTACAAATTAGTGGTCTCTCACAAGTTTTTCTCGAAAACAAAACATCGATTCGATCAATCACAGTCAAATGGAAAAGGAAAGGTGTATTCCATAACATGGACGGATGGTCTGTTAGCTACTTAAATCGGCCAATTAATAATGTTTGTGAATCTGTAATTGCATGCTAGCTTTAATTTTAACAACAACGACACTTAGCCTATAATCTGAGGCGAATTTGAGAGGTCTACATATGTCAAATTATGGCAGGCATTTGTCGTGGATCGACGTGTACCAAATTCGATTTTTGTTGGCTTTGATTAGGGCAAATATCACTATCCAGGCATGTCACTTGACTGTGATCTAGTTAAACATGCACGGTTTTACTAATTTCGTGAATTAACAAGCACATGATCAGCTTCATTTGCTACATTTGGTTTAAGGCCGGGTCCTCATCTATTCATGCACCTCACAAGTAGAAATTTAGAACGATCAAGTGGGGTTAGTGCCTTAGTGCTGTGTGTTTTACATTATATGAGTATGGGCTGCACCGTTTCTCAATTAATTCCATCCCACTAAATGTGTTTCGGGCTAAAGAAAAACCTAATATGAATACGAATGAGAGAAATTGGGGTGTTTTGTTTCAAATGTAACCATAAAATGATGTAGCGTGTGTGAATAGGTAAAAAAGAAGGATTATCAAAGCTTCGTTGATTTTGATGAACATAGAAGAATTAACATATTTGAGAGAAATTCTCAATTTTTATTCAGTAAATCGTTAAAAACTTCTGAAATAAGTAACTTATATGTGCTTAAATATAAAACTTAATAAATCCTACAGGGAACTAGTTAAAGATAAGTCAAAAGGTGACACAAACCTAAAATACTAAAATTGAATCGATCAATCTTCGAATTGTATCATGTCTTCTAACTAGCCTATATTGCATCAGAGAATGTGTTCAAAAAATCCAAAGGAAGTGTAACGTGTCGACAAACTGGAGCGTCATCGTTTGTGAATATGATCAATTGTATTGGAGGAAGAATTAATAAGTCCCAAACGTGCGAAACCCACCAAAACAAGCTCGAAAACAGGAATGTATGACGAAATTCTACATATAATTTCAATAAAGTTCTAAAGCGATTGTAAAAGATGAATTCAATGTATGACATATGGATAATGAGTTACTTCTTAGCCACGTCACTCGCTAATCCATCTTGAAAAATGAGAATGCACCGCAATATGAACGTAAGTGACGGTACTCGGTAACTTTATGCAGATTTTTCCTCCATTTACACTGTCATGAAACTTTTCTATCACCGAACTAACATAAGAGACCAAGACTTTTGACAGTGTTTCGATAAGGACTACCGAGTATGAGTTAGTCCACGAGCCACATTACCGTACTAGTACAACGCTTGCTCATTAATCCGCCGTTCCCATAAATTAACTCCCGATCACCCTCTTGTACCATTCCTCTTAAGTCATCTTAATACAAGTCTCACATCTGAATGAAGGAAAATTGGTCCCCGGTACGTTCAAGTAGTTCTAGTAACATAATTTTCCAACCCTTAACATGCTAGCATTGGTACATAATAAATGGAATTGATGCTGATTTACATGATTTTGGTGTACTTTGTATTTGTAGCTTAGTGAATGGGATAGCACTAAAATCCCAGCATATGGTGATATGGTATATTTAATGGCACGAGACTACAACTCTACAAGTGATATTTAAATGGACTCATCACAATCTCAGTGTTGAGAGGTTGGCACCTCAAGGAGAAGGATGGGAGTCATGTGGCTTAGACACCTATCAATAAATGCAACTCTTTGAAGAAGAAAATCACACCGTATTCATTTCATTCCGCGAAATCAACTTACGAGATCCTTTAAATCAAATGTCACATTTAATCGTAAACACGAAATTTGATGCCCAAGTTAGTACGACTTGTAATACTTAGTAAGGAGACTGAAGTTGATGTGTACTATTACGGATCCAAATTAGTAAGCCTCTTTTTGTTTCAGCTGAGAATTTCTGAACTAGACTGAACGGATCTGAATTGGACTTAACTAAACTGAAGTAAAATTTTGAATTAATTAAAGCTGAAGTTAACTGAATGTAACTGAATTTAAGTTGAAAATACGTTAATATATTAGATTTGCTAAAAGTGAAAACATAACAATTGTCACATTTAGATACGAGTATATAAGTCGAATATGTAACCGATAGTCCTTTTTTACCGCGTAACATTGTATAGTAAATACACAGTACATTCTAGTACTATCACTAGTTCACTACTGTGATTTGTCATTTTTAAGAGATTATACAACTAGAATTTACTTTAGCCAAACACTATTAATACTAAAAATAGTAAGAGTACTACAATGGTTACAACTTAGAAGTTTGTGTAATCCCTTTTGTGGGTTTCATCTGCCATGCACGAAATCACATTGTCTTGAATTTGAGTGAAGATCTTAGCTTGTTCATCTACCTTCAAAATTGTCACAATCTTGATTGATATTTATTTTGGACTTTTAAGGACTCATACATATAGCTGGCAATACAGAGAGCTACAAACTGCAAGGCAAAGAAAAAAGAAATGAAAATTATAATGGTAGGATTAGAAGAAGACTAGAAGTAGTATTAATGGCATTAAGGACTAACTGAAAACTTGATCAAAAACTTGGAGTAGTATGCTTTTTCAGCAAAGGGGTTCAACCACCACCAACTTGTTTTTCCTTGTCCAGCAAACCCTCCTTTAATGTTGTTACCAATTCATTTCCATAGTATCTCTTACCTGTGCTGTGTTTTACTTGTCTTAAATATCCCCCCTCCATTTCTTCCCCATTTCTCTTTTAATTCTCTCTCTCTAATCCACAGATTCTTCACTCACATTTTGCCTCAAATATCATACACAACACTCTTCTTTCTCTTCTTGTTTCTTCTTCGCTTTTGTGTTCCTCTTAGTCGCATTGTCAAAAGAGCTTCTAAGAGGAAAAGTATCAGTCGCCTTTTGATATGGGCGCCTGAGTCCTTTTCCAATTCCCCACGCTTCTGTTCGGTTCTACTCTGTTCTGTTTGGATTGCATTTGTTCATACAAGAAGGCAAAGAGTGTGAAAAAATGGAAGTGAAGAATCAAATCAAGAGAGTTTTGACAGTGTCAGGCAGGTTCCTGAACGAAGTCCTGAGTTTCCTGGTTTTCACTCTCCTGGACATCGTCGATTTCGTTCTCTGCTACGTCTACAATGTGGCTGATTTCTTCATCGAAGCAGAGTGGAAGCCCTGTTACTGCTCTTCCGCAAAAGAAGTCATTACCAGCAGTGGTAAGATCCTCGTGTCCGAGCAAGGAGAGTCGAAGATCGTTCATCTTAGCTGCAGCAAGCTGCAGTTGGAAGAGATTTCCGACACTCTCTACACGCGCCCCTCTCTTGTATCGGAAGTGTCGAAATCTACAATTATTCGGTCTTCTAAAAGTTTCAACAGACGAAACGTGCCCTCTCGCTCGTCGTTTACTGTCAATTCGACGATAGTGGAAATGTTGCAGGGCAGGATCGACGGGCCGCAAGCGCTTCCGAGTCCGAGGTGGTCGGATTGCGACTGCAAAACGTGCACTTCTTGGAGTTCCGATAGCAAAGAGACTCTTTTTGTCAAAGTCGATGGAGCTAAAGGTATTGTTCGATACAAACAGAAGCTATTAAATTTCGTTAGTTAGCGTTCATCTACCCTGCCAAATTTCTATTAATTTTAGTAGAAACTAAATAGAACAGTAGTAGTAATCTGATCCGTCACCTTATTAACATTCATCACACACTTACTAATTACATTGGTCAAAATAACGTCAAATTGTCGTATAATGTGACTGATTAGGATATTTGCAACGTGTTTTAACGTGTTACATTTTTGTACACTGTTAACAGAGAACGTGCAAGAGGACGTTCTGTTCATTCACGGTTTTATATCCTCGTCGGCATTCTGGACCGAGACGCTGTACCCGAACTTCTCAAAGTCGGCGAAATCGAAGTACAGGTTTTTCGCGGTGGATCTGCTGGGGTTCGGGAGGAGCCCGAAACCAAGCGATTCGTTGTATACGCTACGGGAGCATTTGGACATGATAGAGAAATCTGTTCTGGAACAATACAAAGTGAAATCGTTTCACATAGTAGCTCATTCACTTGGGTGCCTTTTGGCTCTTGCTCTTGCTGTCAAGCATCCTGGTTCTGTGAAATCACTAACCTTGCTTGCACCGGTATGGTTCTTAATTTCTCTTTTGTTGCTTTCTTGCTTTACATTTATTTCCTTTAAATCTACCTATATTACAACTTGTAACGCTCCAATATCGGGATTATCGCACCTTTGTCATCAATTCTTTATACATACCGCTTTTAGAAAAAAAAATGTATCAATGTTAAAATTTTGTGCATCAGTAACCTGTTTTAGTGTATCCGTATTCAATTCAGTATCTTGTCTTTCAGAAGTGATTTTTTTCTATATATACTATAAAAACATCGTAAAATAATTAGGAATTATTAAAAGAATTTGGTGTGACTTTCTAATGATTCTTAGTGTTGCCATTATTGGTGTCACATCTCGTAAATAGACAAATTATCTATCATTTCGGTGACTTTAAAACTTAAAATCCAATTTCATTGGTCGATTTGATTCGAGTAGCAAAATTTCCCAATCCTAATTAAATTCATTCTACCGAAAATGTGACACTTCTCATTAAATAACATGGCGTCATTTTTCCAAGTGGCGTCACATTTTGCATTACTCCAAATCGGCCCGTATTTAATTTTTGCAGCAGATCTTCTTAGATTTAAAAAAGTGGTTGAGACCCTAATAAGTAGTAATACTTGTAATTGGCTAAGATGTTTAATGTTGCGAATTTAAGGAAGAATTGTAATGATGGGTGAACAATTATGTTGAATAAATAGACAAGTAGATGGGAATTTCTATTAACTAATCATCGTGATTATTACTTTTAATGTCTGACTAATTAATAGTACAAATCATGAACTGTACTGTAAATTGAACCCCGTCATTTTCAACGTGGTACTTTACTTTACTCTATTATTACGTACATCTCACAAGTGTATTTAATTTTGGGCAATTTTATCCATTTCAGTTTTAAGTAATTTAAACGTGTTTGGTAAATGTTGGCAGCCGTATTTCCCAACACCGAAGGGAGAGCAAGCCACGCAGTACATGATGAGGCGGTTAGCTCCGCGCCGCGTATGGCCTTTCATTGCTTTTGGCGCCTCCCTCGCCTGCTGGTACGAGCACATCAGTCGGACCATCTGCCTCCTCATTTGCAAGAACCACCGCGTGTGGGAGTTTCTTGCCAAACTTCTCACTCGAAACAGGTTCGTAAATTAAGTTTTTATTATGTCTTGTGAAATTAAGTCATTTATGTGAAATTCGAAGTGGACTAGTAATTTTGCATCAGCCTGAATGAAAGATTTGTGGATGCTCATAGAAACACGTGGGGTCGTATCTACACTTCAATTGTCTTTCTAGTTTCCTACCTAAGTCAATTTCTTGAGCAAAATTAGTCAAAACCACCACATTAGATAAATTGATTAGTAGCACCTACTTGTTAGGTCTAGTATTGAATGCTTAGCAGCAAAATGTAACACGATTAGTAAAGGAATTGGTCATTTTTCTCAATTGAAAACTATTGTTTTTTTATTTACTAAAACTCCTCGCACATAGTAATGGAAAGTAATTGACAGCGAAACGCAGTTTAGTTTAAGACATTTCACATTGGTTTGAGGTTCGAATCATCTTTTTGACGTTTAAAGAAAGTAAAAGGAAGTCAGTTACTCCTTTAACGTTTAAAAAGAAAAAAAATTGAAAACTACTTAAATGCGTATAAGTATGAAAAATTAATGTAGAACTAGTACAGTATATAGTGGTAATGTATGTCTGGATATCTCTGAAAATAATTATGCTGATTGTCATAAAACGCGTTCTCTACTGTATTTTGTCATAAAACGTTGTTGACTATTTGAGTTCTTGAAATAAATGTTCGGAGCAGAGGGGTAATAATGGATATTTATCGTGTTACTATATCCACCAACCACCTATATTTCCATGAATTCAATTTTTGCCCCAATTTGGCATTATCTTTTGCATTGGGTTGCTCCAGTTTGCCTCATTGGGGTGTAGAAGTTAAACGCTTACAGTGAGGACAAGTTCTTACACTGCTTCGTTTAAAAAGAAAAACAGTTCTATTTCCGACCTCTCGTAATTGTTGAAACATACGCGATATTATTTTTCCGTATTAGGTAAAAGTTGTAGTGTTACTGCTTTTATTCGCACCTTGACATACACAACTGTATAACATATGACATTGTTTCACTTTTCAGGTTGAGAACATACTTGATGGAAGGTTTCTTCCTCCACACACACAATGCAGCATGGCATACTCTTCACAATATCATTTGTGGAACTGCTGGAAAAATCGAAGGTTATTTAGATGAAGTCAAGAATCGACTCAAGTGTGATGTCACAATATATCACGGTGAAGACGATGAACTCATCCCGGTCGAATGTAGTCACCATGTGAAGTCCAAAATCCCACGAGCACAAGTCAAGATCATCGAGAAGAAAGATCACATCACTATAGTCGTGGGAAGACAAAAAGCTTTCGCTAGGGAGCTCGAGGGAATTTGGAAGAGTGCAAGGGGCTAAGTTAAAATAAAAATGTGAATTCCTCATGTCATCATGATAAGCTTTGTTTGGTCAAATTAATTAGGGTAAAAATGGACCTGCAATTTGCCAAGTTTTCTTATCTTTTCCCCTTGTGCTGTGAAGTTGTTCTTATGTGGTAGGACTTGTGATATGTAATCACTAGTTATTTTGAGGCATTTATAGTGCCATCTTTACTTATAAATCTGGCTATTTGGAAAGAGCATCCAAGCCATTATAAAGTACAAAGTTCTATCTCAATATTTCTCATTCTTTGGTGTAAAATTTTCTCATTGAATCTCTCCAAATCGACACAAAATATAAAATTTCAATATTTAAATGGAATTGTGACTACGATAAAATTTTATTTTTATACTGTCACAATAAAATTTATAATTGAATAAGGCTTCTTAATATCAAATCTTACTAAGTCCGGAATTTAAGTGACTTGGTGATTTCTTGATTTTTACTCTCTTTCAAGTGGACCAATAATGGAGAATTGAATATGGCGATTTGGTGATAATTTGCCCCCAATAAAATGTCTTGTGTGTGAGTGATTGTTCAAGTAAAGTGTGTGTGTGTGGGGGGAGGGGGTCGGACCTCAAAAACCTATTTGGAATACGTAGGTTAGTTTCTTTATCGGATTCCCTTGACAAGATAGTTACGAAGTTTTCAGATTCAATCGACTCTCTCGAATAAGTTAGTTGGGAGCATTAATTGCCATACCTTAATGCATAGAATAGTTCATTGATCTATAGTTGACGACAAAAGGACCAGTTTCTTCATATCGGCATGTCACACATGTCTGATATGTACAGGGGTTCAACCTTCGTATGTCATAGAAATTTAGTGGTCATGTAGAATTTGTAAAACTCATTATTACTGGTGGTAACGGGTAAGGGTTTGAAACTCTTGTACCTCAGTACAATATAACCTAGACCCATTTAGATCTGGATATCGGCCTTATACTTATCGTAGGTCAGATCCGGGTCCAAGAAGAATAGGATCTGGGTCCAGACCAACTTATTTAACCAGGTATGGATATGGTCTAGATACTACTCATAAAGACAACGTGTCATAATGAGGTCCGATAATCAACTTGCTCGCAGCCGGAACATAATTTTACTAGTATTGTAAGATTCTCATGCGAGACATCTAACACAACATTCAAAAAGACCGCATAATCCTCACCCTGTTGTCTAGAATCCTGCTAGGACCTGCCTTGATTCTAAGTATGAGGACTATATTGCATTGGCAAAGCAGGGAGGGGCAAGTTGGGAGCAATGAATTAAATCCCTATCACGTTAAATGCGTCGCATTAACAATTTGTGTCAAAGTCACAGGTGTTGGTTTGTCAGTGTACTAGCCTAGCCTAGATGTTGTTGCTACGGAGAAATTTGTGTTGCTAGTGACCTCTCATGGACTCATAGTCCACAAAATGTACATCGCATTTATTGGTCATCGTATGGAGAACTTGACTTGGTATAATCCCTTCCCGGCCCAGGAGAGTGAAAAAATTCTGTTTTCAACTATTTAGTTCATGTATCACAATTATAGATCTGGTCTCCTTAATGAACTTGGGCCTACTGTGATGAGTCTGGTCGGTTACCAGTACATTTGGTTCATTCTCTTCGTCGGTAGGGTATCGTGGTTTATGAAATTGTTGCATTGTTCTCTAGTGTACTTGCTACTCAAGACGGGAATGGTAATGCAGCATCTGAGTAGGGTTGGCAATGGTTGGTTTTTAACCATAACCATAACCGTAACCGTTTAACAACCGACCAACTATAACCATAACCGTTTAAATAATACGGTTGGTTACGGTTAAAAACCGTAACTGTTCTTTCTTACTTTTAGT
>JAYMSL010001862.1:0-15751 GCA_036897195.1 Plantago coronopus
TTTGCTTACGATGAGACAATATTATAGGCTTATTTTTCCTTTTAATGTCATCACAGTATTCCCTTGCAAGCACATTCACTTTGCGTTGGTCCATGCCCAACTGGCATATATCAGCCTGTTCAAATAAAGCACGTGAGTAAACCACTTAAGCAAGAGTGAGTGTCAAGATAATCAGAATAAGCTTAACTGAATGCAATCAGATTAAGCTCCAAAATGACAAAATAAATTGATATAAAAACCCACATTCAAATCAAGTAATTGACCGGTTGTCAGCATTTCAGCATACTACATAAATGATCTATGCACATATTACTCTATATTAGATTAACTCTGTACATATGGTAAACTTGATAGTTTCAGACATGTTTAGGTGTTCCATACCTTCATCAAAGTACAACTCAAACTAGCAGAAACAATTGAGGAATTCAACTGGAAACAAATAAAAGAAACAAGGATTAAGAGCTACCTTGAGGAAAAAAATATCGGCGCACTGCATGCACGGGTATAAAATCTGGGCTGCTAGCTCATCAGACTCAGTCCGACCCATGATTTGACTACACCTGCATATCATTAAACAATAAGTATATTTATATATGTCACTTGCAGTCTGTTTAGTTAAATAGAACAAACAAAAGAAAGACACGTTTACCTCATTATCCTAGGAAGCTTATTCCTTCTTGCTATATCCATCACAAGAGGCCAGTACTCATGAGCCCTTGAATTGATCTCATCGGAAGACCACAGGAACTCTACCTGACCTCCATCAATGTCCATTCCAACTGATTTCCATATCTCAATGAAGTACTGCCCAACAACTTTAATTTTATTCAAGTCTCCCCCCATTTTGTTGTTTAGCTGTGCAAACCAATCTGCAATCCATATTTTCACTTTGCATCCAGCTGAAGTCAGTTTATTGACATTAATTGCCTTCATAACTCCCTGCCCGAACACACATGACACACCGTTTTTTTTTTAAAAAAAAAAACAAAACATCCGAATGATATAGAAAAAACACATGTTTACATCTTTCTATTTCTGCGCATTCAAAATTAAGAGATTTCTATTAGCTGCACAAAAAACTGATTTAACAAGTGAGCATGGACAACAAACACGACATTGTACCTGAGCAATATGCATTCTTCCAGAAGGCTCAAATCCGTCATAGCAAATGGGTTGAGGCTTGTTCTGTAACAGAAGCCGGAGCTCCTCCTCCTGTATACATTCTTCCCCGATACTCCTCACGATCGAGTATTTCTCCTCCAAGCTCATCGTCCTTCAAATACCAATTAACAAATCAATCAATCAATCATCCATTACTAATGCAACACAGAAATAGGTTACTGCAGTAGAGATTGGATAGAGTTTACTTACTGGGTCGTGGATTCGGGAGTAGCAGAGATTGAGAGGGATTCCATTGACTGAGAAGGAGAACCTTCGTTGACGGATGTGGTAACGTTGGAGGTTGGAGGCGACCGCGCAGTGGTGGAGGTAAAGGTGGGAGCTGCGATGGTGGAAGTGGGAATGTGGGATGCGGCTTGGCGTTGGCGGGTTGGCTTGGCGTTAATGGCGGGTGAGGAAGGAAGAATGAGAAATGTAAATTTAGGTTTTAAGTCCAATCCGGTCCGGACCGATCAAAATCCGGACCAATAAAAAAGTCAAAATATCCATATAAGGGATTTGGATTGGATTGGACGGATTCGTCGGATGTCCGGACTTATATTTCAATCAGCTGGAAAAAAAAAATTATGAAGGAGAGTCAGTGGGCCCGAGCTAACCCCCGCCGCCCCTCCCCCACCCGGCGTCCGGAAAAAAAAAATCAAAAAATATTTTGTAACTATTTTAATTTTTCAGACAAAAAAAAATTTCTCGGCCGGGCGGGCGTCGGGGGTACCCCTGGCCCACTGGCAGCGAAATTTTGTACGAAAAATTAGGGGCGGGTACCCCGACCCTACCGACCGCGAAAACTTTTTGTGTCCGGAAAGTTAAAACAGTTAAAAAAGGATTTTTCGATTTTTTGGGGACCCACCCCCGTTTTAATGTTAAAATCTAAGTATATGAGTTTGAGAAATAATATTGTTTAAAATAAATAAATTCCGGACCCAATCCGAAAAAAAATCCGGACTTTTCAAAATCCGAATGGATCCAGTAGCGATCCGATCCGATAGAGTCCGGGCCAAATCATAAACCGGTCGGTTTTGGTCCGGACGGACCGAAAACCGATTTTTTTTGTAAAGTAGGGACCTGAAACCGAACCGGAATTGGTCAGGGACAGTTCAAACCGGAATTCATGTCCGTGTTTACCAGTTTACCGGTTTCTGTCCATTTCTGCTCAGCCCTACTTTACGCCCCAACTGCACTTTATGGAGAATGATGTTATGCTTAAATCGCGCATTTAGATTCACCTAATTCCTCAACAAAAATAACTGATGCATCCTTCTTCTGTTTTTGTGTGTGTTTTTCTTTCTTTCTTCTTCTTTTTTTTTCCTTTCTTTGTTTTGAAATTAACCGTCTCGGGTGATTTAATCATATAATGTTTATTGTTCTGTACTTTGTAATCAAAATAATAACATTTACGTTTAGTTCAAACATCAATATTTTTCTTAAAAACATTGACCCATCACTGTTTAATTCAAAACGAGACCGTCTCTCCCAAGTCTATATATATAGTAGGTTTGGGTGGTTACAAAACTAAAGCTCCCCAACTCCCATCACCACCTTCACCAGGAATATACTCGCTTGAACTAACTTCAGTGTAGACATACCAATTGAAATTTGTTGATCTCCGTTTGAATCTCTTGTGAATCTATGCAATCTGTTTGTGCCTTCTGTTATAATGTTATTGAGTTATGAACCACAAGCCTGCGTCATGAAACCAATCTCTGTGTTCAGGGGCGGACCCAGGAATTACGGTAAGGGGGGGCGAACTTTCATCTATAAAATTATTTCGAGAGTTTGAAGGTGTAAAACATTAAAAAACCGTAAATATTACTTATAAAAATTTTAATTTTTTTTTATTTTAGGGGGGGCGAAATGTTAAAAAAATCTAAATTTTCCCTATAAAAAATTTATTTTTAAAATTTTAGGGGGGGCGGACGCCCCCATATGCCCCCGGCCTGGTTCCGCCCCTGTTTGTGTTTTATGAACTCAACAAAATTAAGTCTGAAACCAAGTATCCATGAAGTTCATCATCAGCAATACCAGAACGAAGGCTTCAGAAGTTGTATTTGCACAATATCATGTACTACTCCGCGAAGTAGTAAACTGTAGACTTCATAGTTGTATATGTTGTTCCAAATATCAATCGTTTATCCACTTACAAGAAGGTAGTCCAACATTAGTGGAAATTAGTTTTAAGTATTTGCAAGTAGGAGCCTCTGAGTTATAGTTTTGAGAGACACATATTTAAATGTATATTATATTAATGTAACCAGACTTCGAAATTGTTTTACAAAGTGTCTACCATTCTGGAGAAATAATTGGGTATATCCTTGTTGACATAATGCCATCTAGCTCACCTTGTTAAATCAACTACAAAACTGGGCCGTCATGGTAATAACTAAGGCAACTACTGTATTCAATTCGTCTGAAAATTTTCGTACTTAGCTAGGCTCTGTTCTTTTCAGTTGAGGATTCCGGAACTGAACTGAACTTAATGGATCTGAAGTGCAGTACAAATTTGAACTAACCAAATCTGAATGGATCTGAACTGAACTGAATGGATCTGAACTTAAGTTGAAAAGAACGGAGACTTAAACTTAATTAAACTGAACTGAAATGAACTGAACTGAACTAATCTGAATGTACCTGGACTGAACTTATTTCAAATCTACGTAAACCTGAACCGAACATAGCGAACCTAGACTGGCAAAGTGTGGCAGCATACCGCTCATATAACAGCCCAATTAGAAACTAACGGGCTTCCAATTATGGACTAATATTCTCTTAAGTCTTAATGGACTTTCTGACGAGTCCAAAACGTAACAGAATCAGACCAATTTCACTGGTAAAATATCTAACACAAACCAGTTCAGGTTTTAACACGTGTATTAAATCCAACGGTTGTAGATCTCTCTACAGGTATAACCGAAAAACTATATAATTCACAAAACCCTAATAACATTCTTCCTCTTTCTCTCAGCTGCCTAGAGCTTCACTGCCATAACCTAGCAGCAGAGACATCATACAAAGCGGCTGTGAAAGGCACGTAGAGCTGCTGAATATCTCTCAGTTACATCATTCCATGCCTTCCATAGCTGCTGTTCCAGAGTTCGAATCACCTGAGAAGATTAAGAAGTCGAAGAAATCGGTTTCGGATATGGAGGTGGATTCTATCTCTGAGAAGAAGTTGAAGAAGGAGAAGAAGTCGTCGAGCAAAAAGAAGGAGAAGAAGGTGGAGGGTGAGGAGGTGGTGGTGGTGAAGAAGGAGAAGAAGAGGAAGGTGTTGGATGAGGAGGAGAAGAGCGAGACCAGTGAGGAGACGGGAGAGCCGGTGAATTTGAAGAAGAAGATGAAGATGGAGGAGCTGGCGGATGAGGTGGAGGAGGAGGAGGTGGTTGAGGAGGAGGATCCTAATGCGGTGAAGAATTTCAGGATTTCGGGCCCGTTGAAGGCGGCCTTGAAGTCGAAGGGGATTGAGGCGCTGTTTCCTATTCAGGCGATGACGTTTAACAATGTTTTGGATGGGAATGATTTGGTCGGGAGAGCTCGTACTGGTCAGGTGAGTTTTGTGTTCCTTTTTATTGATGAAGACTTGCTTTAGTTTAGCTGCTCTGGCTTTTTTTTTTTCTGTCATATTTTTGAGCATAAAACTAGAATAGTTGAATATGCCAGAATTTGGCATGACAATGTAAGTTTGAGAGGCTATGTGGTTATAGCCTGTAGTTGAGGTGTCTAGTTTAGAAACTTGTTATTTTTGTTTATGGTTTCATATTAGTGTGTGGGAGCATGATTGATTGTGAGTTGGTTAATGTTCCATTTTTCGATAGTGCCCTCTGTTTTGTTTGAGCTGGAAAATTAGCTACTACTATTACTGTCTGCTAAGATTGTGAGTTGCTGCTAAGATTGTGAGTTGTTAGTTGTCAATTCTCTGTGAATGTGTACTTCTGTATGATATTAGTTGTTCCAATGAATAGTAGTGTAGTATGGATGTAGTTTTAGTTGTTTGATTTCTTTTGAAAATGCGAGCTTTGGTATAATATTAGTTGTTTGATTTTTTTGAAGGCATGATATTTGTTGATTTTTTTGAATATGCACGCTTTGGTACGATATCAGCTGTTCCAATTGTTGCTAGTGTAGTATGGATGTAGTTTTAGTTGTTAGATTTTTTGAAAATGCGCGCTTTGGTATGATAGTAGTTGATGCGACTTTATGTTTGGAAATGCGTGATTATGGTTTGATATTAGTGTAAGTTGTTTATAAATGGTTGTGATTGAAAATGCGTGATTACAGTCTGATAGAATTGAATCTTTTTTACTTTGTAATTTCTGTTCATTGCTGGTTGTTTGGTGGCATTGGTGATTACGTCTTATGAGATGTAAAAGTCGGAAACAGATGCGCATAAAGTGGTTTTGTAGTTAATGTATTATGTGTTATGATTAGCTTCCTTGTATGCTTTCGCAAAATCATTGGTGTCTTGTCGCTGATATTGCACGATTTCCTCTGCTCAAGATGAAACCTGTAGTTTAAGCTAGCTTTGAGAACCTTTAATAACTTATGCTCTGTCTTTCTGTATAACAACAGGGTAAGACGTTGGCATTTGTGCTACCTATATTGGAATCATTGATAAACGGGCCTGCATCTGCACTTAGGAGGTCTGGCTATGGAAGGCCACCAAGTGTACTGGTTCTATTACCTACCAGGGAGTTGGCGACACAGGTTTTTGCTGACTTCGAATTTTATGGAAATTCCCTTGGGTTGAAATCTTGCTGCTTGTATGGGGGTTCTCCATACCCACCACAGCAGGCTCATCTGAAAAGAGGCGTTGACATAATTATCGGAACCCCTGGACGTATCAAGGTCTGCCATCAGTTTGTTATATTACAGTTGTGTCAGATGTTTAGAATCTGAACTTTAGATTATGTTTCCTTATGAATGTGTGGAAAATATGTTGCAGGATCATATAGAGAGGGGAAATATTGACTTCAGTGCATTAAAGTTCCGTGTCCTTGATGAGGCCGATGAAATGTTGAGGATGGGTTTTGTTGAAGATGTTGAACTTATCCTCGGTACGTGTGTTATATGACTATATCTCTTATTCTGTTAAGTTCTTCATTCTGATTTCCTTTTCACACGCCGTAAAACTTATGGTTATTGGTTTTGATAACTTTTCTAACCATTGGTTTTGATGGTAACTTTTCTTCTTTAAATTTTGTAGGGAAGGTACAAGATGCGAGCAAAGTCCAAACCCTTTTATTTAGTGCTACTTTGCCAGACTGGGTGAAGAAGGTGTGTATTTATGTCTTTCTACTGATCTTAATGTTGTTTCTTTTCATTCAGTTGCATTCTTCCCATTTGCTGATGCAACATATACTTATGTCTACAGATCCAGGAGAGATTTTTGAAGAAAGATAAAAAGACTGTCGACCTTGTCGGACAATCTAAAATGAAGGCTAGCACTAATGTTAGGCATATAGTTCTGCCTTGTTCAAGTACTGCAAGAGCGCAGCTAATTCCTGATATCATTCGTTGCTACAGCAGGTTGGATCACCCTCTATCTTCTCTTGAATTAGCACTTTACTATTTTGGATTATATTTTGACAGTTCATGTTATTTTCATTGCAGCGGAGGCCGTACTATTATTTTCACTGAGACTAAGGAGTGTGCTTCCACTCTTGCTGGTGTCTTGCATGAAGCTCGCGCTTTGCATGGAGACATTCAGCAGTCTACTCGTGAAGTAAGTTTATTCTCACGCCATTGTCTTTTATGTTTATCACATGTAGGAGAAACGGTGAAGAACCTGTACCTTATCCTTAAATTTACAACTTAAAGTGTATATATTTCGAAAACAGACATCTCTACTGACAAATTTGTAGAAAGCTACTCTAATAGTAATATAGTTGATAGTGAGATTTTATGGTAATAAAGTTCTGTGGTCAATTAGAGATATTGACAAATAAAGAACCCGAATTCATCTTGATAATGATTCGTGTTTGATGTTGCAGGTCACACTTTCTGGATTTAGATCAGGCAGATTCCAAACTCTGGTGGCTACTAATGTGGCTGCACGTGGATTGGATATTGATGACGTCCAGTTGATTATTCAGGTATTGGAGCAAAGAAAACTTGCTGGTTTCGTTTACTTAACTTCCTGCCATGACTTGCCTAATATGATTACTTGTTTTTCAGTGCGAGCCGCCTCGTGATGTAGAAGCTTACATTCACCGTTCTGGAAGAACAGGCAGAGCAGGTATGTTTTTAACATGAGTATCCTTCAATTCTGATTGTTTTCAATTTGATTACTGGGATTTTGGTTTAACCCAAGCATTTTGCTGCACTTATAGGCAAAACTGGTGTTGCTGTTATGCTTTATGATCCCAGGAAGTCAAATTTCGCCAGGATAGAGAGAGAATCTGGTGTGAAATTTGAAAAGATATCTGCTCCTCAACCATCTGACATAGCTAAAGCTACCAGTCTGGAAGCAGTTGAAAAAATCAATGAGATTTCTGATAGGTGTGTTATTTCACATTTTTGCATAATTTCAGTTCTGGGCTATTCATATTATTACAAGGTACTGATTCTAATCCATAATTTGTAGTGTCATTCCCGTTTTCAAAGAGGCTGCTCAAGAACTACTCGACACTTCCGGTTTAGCCCCAGTAGATATACTCGCTAAGGCACTGGCCAAGGCTGCGGTAGGTTTCAAAAATCATTTCTCGCATTGTAATGATGCTCAAGTTCAAGCATAAGATTTATTATTTGTTATATGTGCAGGGTTACACCGAGATTAAAACTAGATCACTTCTATCTTCAATGGAGAACCATGTTACTCTTCTGCTGGAGTGTGGAAGGCCTATTTATTCCCAATCGTATGTAACTTCCTCTAAAATGGTTTTATTACTCTCAGTTCCATTTTCTGCACTTTATATTCAGAGTAGAGATTTTGATGCTAAAACTTCTCTTATATAAGGTCTAACTTATTGATTTATGCTCCGTCTGTGGACTTTACAATCTCCAGCTTTGCTTATGGCGTGCTTAGAAGATTTGTACCTGAGGAAAAGGTTGAGTCTATTAAGGGTCTTGCCTTGACGACAGATGGGAAGGGTGCTGTCTTTGATGTGTCCTCCGATGATCTGGATACGTTCCTTACAGGTTAGTTTGACAATTCTTTTATGGCCTAGTATCTCGTGTTAAGAAATAGGAAGGTATCCGATCTGATAATCCACCTGTCCATGTGTGTCATGCCTGGTGATGTTAATCTTTTTCATAGACTGTAGTAAAGCCTATTGTTATAGGTCACTTGTTAGACACTTTTAAACTTCAACACCCACCCACCCAAAGATCGGTCACCTAAGTTCCACCTGTTAATTTTTCGACTATCTTGCTTTTTTTGGTCAAATGAGGCTCTAATTTGTCTTGTACATAATCAACATGTTTATTCCTTGTTATCAAGTGAGGCAATGGTTTACCCTGGATACGATTTTCCCAACAGTGGGCATATTCTTTGTAGGAAAATGAAATCAACTTCTGTTTTGTGAACATTGTAGCACTAGTGGAGCACTTGGTTATTTGTATACCTCCTCTACGTCGAACTTGGTTTTATGTTCAAATTTGTCTCTAAAATATTATGGTCCTAGTTAGCATCCACTTACCACACAAACAGTAAACGCCATATCTTGGTACCAATGCAACATTGACTATGATGAATTTGGCTTTACACTTCGATAATGTTGTGCATTTTATGATTATGATCAATAATTGGCTTTGTAATCTGGTTCAGGTCAGGAAAATGCTGCCGGTGTAAGCCTGGAAGTAGTGAAATCCTTGCCAGCTCTGCAAGAAAGAGAGCCGAGAAACAAATTTGGTGGCGGATTTGGAGGTGGACGTGGTGGTTTTTCAATGGGAAGAGGAGGAGGTGGTAGAGGTGGAGGTGGTGGTTTCAGGAAGAATAATTTTTCTTTCGGAGGTAGAGGTCGTGGTGGTGGCAACAACCGTAAATGGTAGAAGCCGTTCGTCCTCGGGAAACTACTGCCGAGTTGTTGCTGGTAAATCCCTATCAGGTCCAATATTGGCAGAAATTTTTGGTAGAGGTGAAGTCGAGAAGAAGAGTGTTCTGAGTATTGAGTATTGTTGGACATTAAAATTCTAATGCAATTAGAAATATAATTTTGTTTCTTTTATTTCTTTTATTTGCTTTTTTTTTAATGTTGCAAAACACATTATTACGTAATATTATAATATAGTTGCTGTTTGTATTGAACCACAGTGGGAATGATTTTGTAGGCTGCACAAGGCCTCCTGAGCCACTGATTTATTGACCTATTTTATGCAATTGTAGGTTTTTTTTTTGTTTTTTGTAGTGGCTGAAATTTTTCGTAAAATCATCTAAAAAAATCGTAAAATTGGAATTAAACATTAGAATAGGCTGTCTTGGTCGGTTATTTACAACAATCGGATCATAAACTCCATCAACCGAAGGCAAATAAACAACTCTTATTTAAGGTTGCGGAAAATAACTTACAACATTTGATCTTAGAAATATCTTGTCAAGCTAGTTGATTCCTGGACAAAGGTTCGGTCTGTAGTCCACAATTTCGAATCTAGTTGATGCATGTAATAGAGGTCTATAGTTTACACTCTCGGATCTGCCTCGAATCTAGTTGATGCCTGAACAGAGAGGTCCGGTCTACAGTCTACACTCTTGAAGATGCTTCGAATCTAGTTGATGCCTAAACATAGAGGTTCGGTCTATAGTCTACACTCTCGAATCTGCCGTACATGCAAAAACTCTAAAAATTTGAAACAATTCAGGGTCTTGAATATAAATACTTCTAATAATCTTTTACGCTTTGATTAGCGACGACAAGTTAACGTGTTTGTAAAATCTAAACTTTCCATAGACTATTTACTAAACGCTTACGAATTGAATAACACTCGATTATTATCAGTTAAACTGATTGAATTACACTCGATTAACATCAGTTAATAAATTCGATAACTTTAAAACTTAACCGAGTTTATCAGATTCGGTCCTCTTCTCCTAGTACCATCCAGAGTTTTCTTCTCTCGTGCTAGATTCGAAACCAGAAACAAAAGAAGAAGGTTCCGATTTTGGCAACCTCTTCAATTTCCTTTTCCTTAAGAAATAAGAACCTTCCATTTCCATCCCACTTTTTCCAATCAGCTTCTGTAATCTCTTGAATGATTTCAAGCTGAGATCTTTCATCACAAAAGCTCACTTTTCCCGATCAATTGATTGATTTCTGAGCAGAGCACACCATGGGATGGTTCAGAAGACCAAGATCATTTTTCAATAATTTCCGCAATTACTCTTCCAGGATCACTCCTTCACCTAAACCCCCAATCCCCAGAGCAAGAATCTCCGAGATTTCCCAACCAATTTTCAGAAACCCCATTTTACATAACCTGATAAAGCCTAATCAGCTGAAAAGCCCCTTTCTTGATGGGGCAAAGCGGTCTTATTACGTTGACAGAAGGGGAGTGCAGCACTTTAAGGCAAGAGGGTTCAATCGCTGGACTCAGAACCCGAGAGTCGTGTTTGCTGTGGTGTTGCTTGGTGGTGGTGTTTTTATTACTGTTTACTTTGGTAATATGGAAACTGTGCCGTATACGAAAAGGACGCATTTCGTGCTTTTGTCTCAGAAAGTTGAGCGTCAGCTGGGTAATAGGCAGTTTGAGCAGCTGAAAGGGGAGTTTAAAGGGAAGATTTTGCCTTCGCTGCATCCGCAGAGTATACGTGTGCAGCGAATTTCGCAGGATATAATTGATGGGTTGAAGAGGGGTGTGAAGAGAGAGGAGGTGTGGAGTGATATTAGTTACGATGATAGTGGCGTGTTTTCGAGTGATGAGGAGACGAGGAAGTTGTTTGGGGAGGAGGAGAAGTGGGGTGTGGAGGAGAAGTGGGGGAGAGAGGAGGAGATTTTGGATGATAAGTGGGTGCAGCAGAGTAGGAAGGAGGGGCAGGAGAAGGGGAAAGAGTCGTATACTTCGCATTTAGATGGTTTGAGATGGGAGGTGATTGTGGTGGATGAGCCTGTGGTTAATGCTTTCTGTTTGCCTGGTGGAAAGATTGTAGTTTTTACGGGGTTGTTGAACCATTTTAAGGCGGATGCTGAGGTCGCAACCATTATTGGGCATGAGGTAGATGTCTATGATTGCTAGTGTTTCGAATAAACTTGGTTATTTAGTCGGTATGCAGACTCTGCTTGGTGCACATTATCAGTTATCACCTAGCTTATAAGTCGAATTAGCTTTTTTTCTTTTCTTTCTTGCATAAGGTAGAGATGTCTATGATTGCTAGTGTTTCGTTTAAAATTGGTTATTTAGTCGGTATGCAGACTCTGCTTGGTGCACATTATCAGTTATCACCTACCTTATAAGTCGAATTAGCTTTTTTTCTTTTCTTTCTAGCATAAGGTAGAGATGTCTATGATTGCTAGTGTTTCGTTTAAAATTGGTTATTTAGTTGGTATGCAGACTCTGCTTGGTGCACATTATCAGTTATCACCTAGCTTATAAGTCGAATTAGCTTCTTTTTTTTCCTAGCATAAGGTAGAGACGTCTATGATTGCTAGTGTTTCGTTTAAAATTGGTTATTTAGTTTATACGCAGTCTCTGATTGGTGCACGTTACAGTTATCACCTAGCTTATAAGCCGAATTAGCTTTTTCCCCCTTTTTCTAGCATAAGTCTTGTATGTAAAATTGTAAATGCATAGCTACTTGATTTGAAAAGCAACTCCAACTAGCTTATGTGATGAAGATGAACACATCCCATTCAGATGAACGATTACTTTCATCTATCTAAGTTACTCAGTCGCATTATCAGCTACCAACCAACTTGTCACATGGTTTTGCTGAACACATGCCTATTGTTTGGTTTCATATTTTGTTATTTATTGGTAATGGAATTTGTAATGTTGATTTGATAGGTTGGACATGCTGTGGCAAGGCATTCTGCAGAACAGATATCGAAGAACTTGTGGTTGACAATCATGCAGGTGATACTTTACCAGTTTTTCATGCCTGATGTTGTCAACACAATGTCGAATCTGCTCTTCAGGCTTCCCTTTTCGCGGAGGTATATAGCATTCTGCCGCTCCTATTAGTGTACTGTAATCAGTGCTTTTCCTTTTAGCTGTGTTTGTGTTGTGGTTGAGTGGTGAAAGTATATTTATTGCTATCTGAGCGATTCTCACTATATAAATTCGGGAAGGTCACATAGAAGGAAGGACACTCTGGGATAGCCCTCTACTCCAACTCATTAAAACCTTCCAATTCAATTATCATAAAAAACCACCATTATCCGTTCTTTCTCACGACAACAAACCACCTCTCTGACCGTCACCACTAGAACCTCCGCCCGCCACCACCACCGAGCACTAGAAATAGTCACCAGTCACCACCACCAACCATGCCAATATGCCATGCCCACCCTCAACCACCATCAGAAATCGTTGCTGAGCATGTTTACTTTCATCTAAATTTTCCTGAGCATGTATACTTGTAGTTACTTAGAGAGCGACTGCTCTGCTTCTAAGCTACAATATACTCATTTTACAGTTGTTTGTGTATTTCCCAGCATGGAGATGGAAGCCGATTATATTGGTCTGCTGTTACTCGCATCAGCTGGGTATGATCCACGCACGGCACCTCAAGTATACGAGAAGTTGGGAAAAATTACAGGTGACTCGGCACTGCAAAATTATGTAGCCACACATCCTTCTGGGAAAAAAAGAGCGGAAAAGCTTGCTCAAGCTAAAGTCATGGAAGAGGCCCTTGCTCTATACAGGGACTTACAAGCCGGACGTGGAATTGAGGGCTTTCTGTAGAACTTATGCTGGTATTAAGATTGTAACTCAAAAGATTAGAGTTTTGCTTAGTCTAGTAGCTAGCTTGTTCGATTTCACGGTCATTCTATGATAGATAGGTTAATTGCAGTCTTTCCTGTTTCGACTGGTTCGTATTCATGTAATTCTCTCTGTAACGATTCGAAATTAATTAAAGCTGTTTATGAGAAGCCCTCTTGTCCATATATGTTAGAAGCTAAAGCAATAAGCAGAAACAGAGAATGAAAGAAACTATTGAGCATGTATAGAAGAGCTGAAGTCCTTTCACTTCCATATGAAATCAATGTTAACAGCAAAATCAAATTACGTTCAATGTATATAATTAATTGGAACGGATTTGAAACACTACATTTGATATTGAAGTAACAAACGGTAACTCTAATGCGTAACAGTAAGCCAAAACCAGATCGCTTTCCAACCTTCAAATACGCCTAGCACTTTCCATGAGTCGCACACGTCTAAACAATTGAATCACCCCATTTGATGCAGAAGCGTATTCCCAAGTCCGCGTCACGTGGACTCATTATAACGTGTTGTACAAAGTTTTGCAATGTAACAGTCTGCCACTTGCTTTCTTCACAGATTTGAAGATCAAATTCCTCTATATGACTTTGCATCAGAGAGAAAAATTTGGCTGCATTCTCCTGATGTGCAAGTAGCTTGTCATGAAGCTGTTGTACGAAGCCTATCATCTTAGACGACTTAATCTGTCTGTTCCACCCGAGGCCCGGGGGTACTGCTGTGATAAATGTGGACTGGCAGCAACAAAATAACGCACACAAAAGGTCCTGTGCTTGCGGATGGCAGCTTACGGACAAATTCTCCACAAGAGGTATATTAGATGAACCTGAAAGATCATTGAAACAAATAATTTGTGTCTCCCGGATATGGAGACGGAGGTATATTTTCGATAGGCTCAGTTCTTCCAGAAACTCTCTCAACCTCACAAACCACGAGTTCTTGATGATTTTCTGCAAGCAGCCAAGCTTCACTTCAGACGCCCATTCTCTAGATGCAGTCCGAAAACACAAGGCAGGGATATTCAAAGGCGACTCAAGTATAAACTTACGAATATTTGGGACATCAAATTCTGCTTTCTCCAACTTGTGTATCACATGATCCCTGATCCTGATGTCGATGTACTTAAGCGATCGGCTTGAAATCTGTATATCTTTATATCCAGTACAATGATCAAGAGTCAATTCCTCTATACGAGGAAACCTAGACGATAAGTAGATGAAGAAACCATTGTCGATCTCCACATCCGTCAAGTGAACAACATGCAGTTTGTGGAATTCAGGCACCTTATTATTTGTCGAAATAGTCCCGAATGATAGACTTGATAGTATTGGATCTACACCAATAAGACGAACCCGAAGACACACTAGATTTTGTAATTTGCTGACATCTATTACAGTTCGAGTATTACTTGGCAGGTACCGATTATCAAGACGAAGATTCAAGTTCTCGATCGAACAGCAATGTGAAAGAACAGTTTGAATCACCTTACAGTTACTGGTCTTAACATCACGTAAACGTAATGACACGAGTTGGGCTAATCGTTCTCCATTGTGAAGCTGCAGGTTATCAATGGTGCAGCGATAGACAGATAACCTGGTCAAACGTTCCATGGCATTAATCACTCCAGCAGGTACAGTAGGATGACTGTAAGAATGAAGGTAACGTGAGGGTTTATCGAAGCCGATCAAATCAAGTTCAGTGGCGCCCAATTCCGAAGCATCTGTAATCAACTTTCTATAGTGTCTGCGACTCGCATCATCTTGCCCGATGCCGAGAACCACCTTTTGGAGGTTGAGTTTCGATTTCTTGTATCTCTTCATAGTTTTCCGGTAAGACTTCTGAATTGCAACAACATTATTTTCGTCTGGTATGTTATCAAAAACCAGGATTTGTCTGGTAGACCAGGCTTCGTACCAAGATTTCGATAACAAGGACGTTTTCACAGCTTCTTTTCCATTCATGAAAGATTGTATGTGCTGGATCAATTCTATTGGTAATTCAGATTCACATCTTCGGATTCTCCTCTTCTTCTTGATTCTCTTTGAATCCATGGCTGTCATATTTGCTGAATGCTGGATCATGCTCCTCCTCTTCTTCATCCTCTTTGTATCCAGGGCTGTCATGCATGTAAGATGAGCTAGGGTTTAAGCGATTGATATACATATATATATATATAGCTACAAATCAAAATTACGGGTAAATTGCACTTTTGGTCCCTTAAGTCCCCGTCCTCCTCGATTTTGGTCCCGCTCTAAACGAATTCAGAGAATTTGGTCCTCTAAAATGTATAATTCGCTCTAATTCTCCGTATTTGAGTTCAGTTCGTCCGAATTGCATATACGGTGTCCAGTCACATCCAAATCATCTCCAACTCACACAAAATCATTTCCATCTCATAAAAAACAAATGTCAAAACTTTTA
Organism: Plantago coronopus; assembly: GCA_036897195.1. Lineage (NCBI taxonomy): Eukaryota > Viridiplantae > Streptophyta > Magnoliopsida > Lamiales > Plantaginaceae > Plantago > Plantago coronopus. The sequence continues at coordinate 15,466 of JAYMSL010001862.1, forward strand.
AAAAAAACTATAAATAAAATTGTAAAACTTAAATGAGAAAAATTATAAGATAAATACTGAAATTAAGGTATAAGTGAATTAAGTGTGGATTTATTGCTTAGCTACCTTATGAACATCCTTGTACAAGTGGTGCAGCATAACGTACAACTTAGGGTAGAAAGGGGGAAAATTATTATAAATATGAGGATAACATAAACACCTCCCGCCAAATGAAGAAGACAATATCCCTTCTAATCAGCAACTGCAAAAGCATCAAACAGCTGAATCAAATCCACTCCAATCTCAT
>JAYMSL010001863.1:0-15749 GCA_036897195.1 Plantago coronopus
CTGTTTGGCACCATGCTTTGCATATGGCTTGTTACCTCCTTAACATATTGCCATCTCCACTCTTGGAAAACCTTTCCCCGGTCCATGTTCTTTATGGTCGACAACCAGCCTATGCTTCTTTGAGAATTTTTGGATGTCTATGTTACCCTCTAACTCCGGCCTCCACTATTCATAAGTTACATCCCCGGGCTAAACCTTGTGTGTTTTTGGGTTTTCCTCCCAATCATCGTGGGTATAAGTGCTATGATCTCTCCTCACGTAAGATCATAATTTCTCGACATGTTCTTTTTTATGAAACACAATTTCCCTTTTCTTCTCATTCCCCTACCCAACCGGTTTCTACACCGACTAGTGCGGATACGGGCTTCTGGACACCGTACACGCGGGCTGCCTTCCTGCCAGCTCCGGCTCCGCCTGCTTCCTTGGGTCCGGCAGCTGCTCCGCGCCCTGCCCAACTTCCTCCATCCCCTGTTCAACCTGCCCTCTCGGCATCACAACCCTCCACGTCTCCACCCGGAGCTGCCCATGCCGAGCCCCCTCCTTCCCCTCCTAGGCGGGTGACGCGCAGCGCCCATGGCATATTCAAGCCACGGTGTATTTTTGATCTTCATACCTCTGTCTCTCGTTCTCCTCTCCCTAAAAACCCGATCCAAGCCCTCCAAGACCCTAATTGGAAATTGGCCATGCAGGATGAATTTGATGCTCTTATGACTAATAAGACGTGGGATTTGGTACCACGTCCACATAATGTTAATATCATTCGTTCTATGTGGATTTTCTCCCATAAGGAGCTTGCTAACGGTGTTTTTGAGCGTCATAAGGCTCGTCTTGTAGGAGATGGGAAAACACAACAAGTGGGTATTGATTGTGGTGAAACTTTTAGTCCAGTGGTTAAGCCGGCTACCATCCGTACTGTGCTTAGTCTCTCTCTGTCCCGGAACTGGCCTATTCACCAACTTGATGTCAAGAACGCGTTTCTACATGGGGATCTTCAAGAGACTGTTTATATGCATCAGCCTGTGGGATTTCGGGATCCTCGCTTCCCAGATCACGTGTGCCTTCTGCGTAAGTCCCTGTACGGCTTGAAGCAGTCACCAAGGGCTTGGTACCGTCGATTTGCTGATTATGTCTCTACGTTGGGGTTCATTAATAGTCGATGTGACAACTCTCTCTTTATCTTTCGGAAGGGCTCCCAGATGGCATACATCTTATTATATGTGGATGATATCATTCTTACGACTTCGTCTGACAAACTTAGATGCTTGATCATGGATCGTCTTTCTTCGGAATTCTCCATGAAGGATTTGGGACCCCTGAATTCCTTCCTCGGCATTGCGGTAACTCGACACAAAGAGGGGATGTTCTTATCCCAACGCCGCTACGCAGCCGAGATCGTTGAACGGGCTGGCATGTCCTCGTGTCGACCCTGTGCCACGCCCGTCGACACGAAGTCGAAGCTCCCTCTCGCGGCTGGCGATCCGGTTGCGGATCCATCTCTATACCGCAGCCTCGCAGGCGCCTTGCAGTATCTCACATTCACTCGTCCAGATTTGACCTACGCAGTCCAACAGGTTTGTCTTCATATGCACGACCCGCGCATTGAGCATTTCAATGCCTTAAAACGGATCATCCGGTACGTTCAGGGCTCCTTGGAGCTCGGTCTTCATCTTTATCCATCATCTATCTCGTCCCTCGTTGCGTATACGGATGCCGATTGGGGTGGGTGCCCAGATACTCGTCGCTCGACCTCAGGTTACTGTGTCTTTTTGGGCGACAATCTCATCTCCTGGTCGTCTAAACGACAAACGACAATCTCACGTTCTAGTGCTGAAGCTGAATATCGTGGGGTTGCCAATGTCGTCTCTGAATCTTGCTGGCTTCGCAACCTTCTTTTGGAACTTCATTGTCCATTGCCGAAAGCCACTCTTGTCTATTGTGATAACATAAGTGCTATCTACCTTTCGGGCAATCCAGTCCAACACCAACGCACTAAGCACATCGAAATTGACATCCATTTTGTCAGGGAGCAAGTCGCGCGCGGCCAGGTCCGTGTTCTGCATGTCCCATCCCGGTACCAAATTGCTGATATCTTTACGAAGGGACTACCTCAGGTTCTATTTGACGATTTCCGCGACAGTCTCAGCATTCGTCCTCCTCCCGCTTCGACTGCGGGGGTGTATTAGACTATGTATATATTTCTTAGTATTATAGGACTAGGATTCCTTTATTAGACTATGTATATATTTCTTAGTATTATAGGACTAGGATTCCTTGTATAGTTAGAATACTGTCTTGAATAGGTTTCCAGATATGCTGGACTCTATATATTATATATACCCTAGTGAATGAACGAAGTTATTTCACGGAAAACATTATATTCTATATTCTTTCAGTATCCAACCAAACTCTCATATTTACAACCAAAACATAACTTCTCCTAATCAAAGCTATACAAGTGAGATCTTTACTAAGAAGTGTGACCATAATAAAGCTGCTAATATCCATTTTTTTCACCAGCCAGGCAATACCTGCTTTAAAAAATTTTGAAGCCTTTCTTTTATCCAGTTCAAAAACTGGTTTCCATGCTTCACTTTTTTAAGTGACTCCAACTTAGAGCAGTTCAGGACATTTCCCAAAACCTGGAGCCACTTGAGCATTTCATTGTTATTTTTAACATTCTTTCTCTTTTTTTCAACCCCTTCTCCCTTCCACCAATTTGTAATGCTTTGCGAACGAACTATGTTTTTTTTTTAACGGTAAAGGGATGACTCAAACCTCCGACCTAATTGATTGAAGATGAAACGTATTACCAACTGAGATGTACTTCGTTGTCATAAGCACACAAAACTTACAAGAGTTTATCACCAGGTTAATATATGTATGCTGTGACTTAAGACTCAATAGATGAACCATTGTGATCATCCTAATTTTCCACCAACATGATACAAAAACATTAAGTTCATATATAGGTTGTGTTGCGGGCCATGACGGTTGATATATATCATGTATCAACCTAATCTATATATCCTCCGTTGGTAAGACGCTTCCCCTCCAACCAATAGGTCGGTGGTTCGAGTCACCTTTGCCTCTTCAAAAAAAGAAAAAAAAAATCTAGAGTCGAATTTTGCCAATATTTGTAGCCCGACTCTTGGCTAGTATGATAGTATCTTATGATGCTAGTCATACTGCGTTATACTAGAGTGCTAGTGATAATCGTCCGGCTATTATAAATACATAAAAACTTGGATTTGAATTTGACATATAGAGGGCACACAAGTCATTTAGTTTGCATTGATTTGGGGAAGTTATGGTCATTTTCCCCAATATCATAAAAAACTGTAATTAAGCTTCCATGTTAAGCTAAAAATATTATATATGACCTTTAGCTAATAGGTTCCTCCTATAAATCAAAATGTGTATAGAGTTTCAAACCCTCTTTTCCATCCTCCACCAACACCAACACTTTTGTTGAACTTGAACCTTCTTCTCCACCCCTTCTTTCTCTCACTCTCATACTATTTCTCTCTCTCACTCTCTCTCTCTCCCTCCTCCTTGGTTTCCTCCCTCTGGTTAATGGATATTGATCTCTTGTGTTCTCTTGGGGGGCACTGCTGGTTTTCTAAATCCAATTTGCATGGCAACAACAACACTCAGATCCAACTCACTTGTTAAAATCTCCCTTAAACCACCTCACTACTTGTTCATCTACCTCATTTTACTCCTCCTCTTCATCCAACTTGTCAACACTAGCTCCCGTTTCGACACCTCATCATCACACATGGCTGAAACCCTAGATCACTCAGCTTCTAAATCAACAGTGTCGTTTCGTCCAAGAAAACGTGAGGGTCGACGCAGTACAGGCCGTAAGTTCAAGGGTAAAGAAGAAGATCAGTTTGAAGCTGGAGAGCATGAAGTTCCAAGCGGACCAAACCCGATTTCCAACAGGTAATTAAACTGCCTCAGATATGAGATCATCTGGTGATGAACAAGATGCAGAGATTGGTGACGGATTCTTATTTATGATATTGTGTCAGGTTATTAATTATTTGGTTATTTTAATTTCTTTCCTTCTCCTTATGGTCCATTTGTTATATTTCGATCACAGTGACCATATATGAACTAGCTAGCTAGAGAGACAAGTTTGTGGAGTTTTCTCGTCATCGTGTTCGTACGCTGTTCGAATTCTTGTTCTTCCCTGAAACATTTTTATCTATTGATCTGTATGTAATGATATGTTCTAGTACTCTGTACATTCTTAGATGATGATATATGTCACATACTTCCACTTAATTTCAGAGCTACTTTCAAATAATCATAAATGTGGAAGATCTTACTTTGAAACCTTTTCTTTAAATTGTATTATTTGAGTTCAAAGTTCTTCCTCAAGGTTTGGATCTTTGTGTTAATTATAATTATATTGTTTTTTTTTAAATCATCAAATTACTACATACTATCAAATATTACACATAAACTTGCTAGCTAGCTCCTTCTAAACCTGCACTCTACATGATTCAAACCTCTGACCTCATACTTACAAACCCTTTCGCCTTATTGTTAGTTTATCCGGGCCGGTTTGTATGTGAGTGTGAGTTTAGGGTTTCAGTGCCCAAAGGATGATAGAGGAATGGAGAAGGGGTAGAATTGAGAAATGAGAGACAAGTTTTGTTTTGGATGGACAATAATTTGAAAGAAGGGTGTTTGGAGTTTACTTTATTTGTCATCTCCGACTGAATTAATTACACGGAACACGATAAAAAGCAAGAAAAGCTGATAGATACCAAAGCTATCATATTATCACTCACTCCCCATCATTTCACAATCATCGGATCTTCATTTGATTCTTGTATTACTCAAATGTTTAATTATTACTGTATGCATATTGAAAATGGGATATGAAAATGACATGGTACCAATGTCTTATTTGGGATATTTAGGACATGATTATGTTTCTGTTCAAGAACTCCTTTATGGTTCTATTTAATTCAAGAATGAAAAAGCCTTATTATTAGGGGGATTGAGACAAATAGAATAATATAAAAGTTTTAATCATGTGAGACTAATTAGTTATATGTAGAGATTGTATGGAATCAGATTTCATTAGTAAGGGTTAGTTAAGAAATAGTAGTTCCGGAGAAGGAGAGGTGAATGAGTCGAACGAAAACTTAGTGTATTCGAATTGAGCAAACTTCGATTGATCAATGTGGGTGATCAGCTTGCTCTTTAGCGAAAACAACATTTATATATGGTTCAACATCTAAGTAATAGGATGTGATTGTGACCATGGAGACGACTATAACTTGTGTGTCCATAGAACCGGGTTACATTACAAAAGTATGTCAATAATTGCCATCAATTTCAAGTCGGATAAATCATTAAGGTCACCACTCAGGAGGAGAATCTAGAAATGTTCAAATTGAATTCTGCCGCCCATTTATATATGCCAGAGACGAAGATTGGGTGTGGCGAGAAGCGGTGATCACTCCATTCAAAATCAAATCTTTATAGATTTTTTTTGACATTTTGCCGCACCGACTATTTAAGATCTAAGATATGATTTTGACGACCCCTACATTACATATATTTGGGTGCGCGAATTATCTCCGCCACCGAGTATAGAATAGAAAAGAAACCCAATTGAACATGCTATACTTAAAATCCCTATATATACTGCTTGTTGAACTGTTGGAAGTATGATTTGAGAAGTCATGAGTGATTCATCGTTGTTACCTCCTGATCCAAGTGTTGGGACTGTTGTTTGTCACTGAAGGAGATGCGTCTCTATCACAGAGCTGGAGCTATTGGCAAATACACCAAATCCAAATTTAGTTGAAACTATAACATGGCTCATGCTTGTTTTTTTCACTGTCATACTTGTTTAGTTTTCAAATTCAGCGAGCATGCATGATGTATCATGGGATTCTAAACTAGGGAATGGGGATAACTTAACTGTCCCAGCAAAACTTTTTATCTTCAGAATGACTGTAAAAGAAAAGGAGAAAATTAGAAATATTACTAGTTTACCCTGCCCATTGTAATAAAAAGAGAAGAACATGATGATTATCCAGCACATGCAACTGAAAATTGGATTCTGTGCAGTTAAAGGACTTTGCTTGTCTTATGCCACAGTCCATACTCCATAGTCCATACCAAGTAATTGGTCATAGGAGTAGTATACAATACAATACATACATGTCACCTTTATTTTATTTAGTGTGTTTTACTGATGAATTAACCAGAAAAACAGAGCACTTAGATTGATTGATCTTAGACTGTTAGTGGTAATAATCACCTCAAGGGAAGGGGTATCGAGGTAAAAGTGACAAACTTCACCTGGAAGCTCTGAGAAAGTGCTGCTTTTTCTTTCTTTCTAGGCCACACCAAAAACGGGGGGTCCTTGTGTTTTTCCCAGACTGCAAAAATCAAAATCGACTTTTCCTTTTCCGTTTACAGAGAAAATTACGTATAAAGAAGTATACCTGCCTACCTACTTGAGATCTTTTCTTAAAGACACTCGCACGAGATCATCATATTGGTCCTAGTATATGATGTATATCGTCGTATTTGTACATTGGCACACAACGATCAGTATTATACTGTGTATTGGTAAATTTTCATATCTGGTCCAATCAAGAATTTAATCAAAAAGCTACTTGTAAGGCCTAATTAATAGTCATATATAGTCCATGATTAACGAGCTCTGAGTAGGAAACCCACCTACCGGTTCCGACTAATGAAATTGGACTCTCATCCTTGGTCTAGCGGAGTCCAGCTCTCACCAAGTTGTCCAACTCTGATCCTTAATCTAGCTCCATTACCAAGAGGAGTCAAGCTCTCATCCTTCCATAACAGGGCGCTAGCCGTCAGTCATTGATTTGTCCTTCAGGAGCCAAGGCGCTTAGCTCAATGTACCTTTTACATTTTACTGCACCGTTACTTAATCCCAGACCGTCCCCATCATGATGTTGGACTAATGTTGTGTTTGATTCAACTGAAAATCGCTGAGTTGAATTGCATCCTATAGCTATAAACATAGTTAATAGGCTTTGTTTCATTATGTGAATTTTTAAGTATAATGAGAACTCGACTTGACTAATTTTCGGTTCAGCTCGATGACTATTTTGAAGCTGAGCCCGAATTGGATATAGGCTGACTTACCTAACCAGCCCAATTAAATTTGACTCGGTAAGTTTCATTATTTTAGCCCACTTTACCCTGCTGTTTCTCTAGCTCCAAAACTCTGCTGGAGATTGTGTGTTCAATGCCATTTCCTAGGTGTAAATTTGAAAGTAGCTTCCCTAATTCTGTGTGCACAATTCGTCTCCCAATTCTTCGGTTATGACACTAGTCTATACTGATCAGAATTCGTCTCGCAGTTCTTCGTTTATACTACACTGATCAGCATTTGAAGGTAGCTTCTTTCAGTTTGTTTATTCTTTGGCTGGGTGCAGGGGCGGACCCAGGAAAAAATATTACCCTGGGCTGAAATAATTATCATTTTTTTAATATACAATGACGGATGCAATAACTTTTTAAAGAATGAGTTTTTTTTTATTTTTTTTTGTTACAAAGATGTTTTTTAGAATTAGAAGTTACTAGTTGAATTTAAGAGTTACTGATACTAGTAGTCAAGCATCGGAGTGTATATGAGAAAAAGTATTATAGATGACAAATCACAAAAGTGTAGAAAAATTAAAATTATACATGGATTTTTTTTCTTCATAAAATGAGGAAAACAATAATTTTAGTTCTACAAGAGAATGAAAGAGTATAAAATGAAATTAAAATCATAGAACAACAAAATAGAAAAGAAAAGAAAAAAAAGAATAACAACAATCAGCAACATCAAAATCAAAAGAATAATATGCACAACAACAATTTGGAAAAATAATGCTGATAGCAAGATTCGAACGATGTTGAGTTGTAGGGAGTAAAATAGGCACTTCCGCTGGGCTACAAGCTAATAGTAGTCATAAACATCGTCTGAAAACTACTTGTTCATTGTTTCAGTATAATTTTTTTTTTTTTTTACAAAAATTTCCGAGGGACCCCGGGCTGGAGCCTACGCTAGCCCAAGCGTAGGTCCGCCCCTGTATATAGCAGTCATGTTAAATGAACGCAACTCTTACTGTAAAACATTTACTCGGTTAAATGTTACAACATCCATCCATCAGCTAAAAACACTTCTACAGCTTCATGTAGATTAATAAAGTAAAAGATATATTTTCATCCCCTGACCGCGCGCGGTGATTTTAGTTAAAAATTCTCTGAGAAAATTAAAGTTATGTTAGCTAATGAATTATTAAGGCTGTCTCCAGCAGCAGCTCAGCTGCTGGAGATGAAATTGTTGAGCCCTGCTCAGCTGCTCCAGCAGCAGCTGAGCAGGAGCTCAACAGTGAGGCGCGCCTCAAGATTTGAGGCGCGCCTCACCGTTAATCACTTTTTTTTTAAATTTTTTTATTGTTTTAATATTTGTTATTTTAAGCTTTTAGTAATTCACATAGTAACATCAAGCTGTAGTGGCGCAGCGGTTTGTGGAATGGATTGTGGTTTGATTGATTGTGGTTTGATTCATCCTCTTGCCAGTTATTTTTTTTCATTTTTCCAATTTTATATGGTTTTATATTTTAAATATTTATTTTTATATGATTCTACATATCTTAAATATTTTTCAATTCTACTTTTAGCATATATAGTGATATATTTGAGAGTTAACGACTAGAAATAATGCAATATTTTATATTTTTGTATTTTGAGTTTTGATTTCCACTAGTATTGTATTTTAAATTTTATTGTAAAAGGTGAAATTTAAGAAAGAAATGAGAAAAGAAATATAAATGTGAGGTTGAACTGCTGGAGCACATTTTTGTATTGAAGCTGAGTAGAGGCTGAGATTTAGTGGAATGCTGACGTGGCAGAATTGAGCCCCAATTTGAGGCTGAACTGCTCGAGATAACCTAACTTACGAAAAAGATTGCCTCCAACTAGCTAGTGATGTTTGTGGAAATGTTATCATTGGTAGTTTTTTCTTTTTTTTTTTTTTCTAAAAAATAAGGAAAAGAAACTGATATTAAAACACAAAAGTTACACCATTAGTAGTAGAAGTTGATTTGGTAACAAACCGGGGATTTCTACCATTGTTCATGACAACAAATAGGCATAACAAATAATCTAACAAACTACTGCACCAGGTGGAATATTTTCAGCTTGTATGTGATGTTATTAATACAATGTCCAATGTTACTAAATGTTATCATATTAGTAATATTAGTAACATTAGACATTAGTAAGTTAGAGCAATAAGATATACTATTGAAAATAAAAAAAATGAGGGTCTGGGGAGGTGAAAGGTCTCCTAGGGTTCCTAGGGCCAGATTCACCGCCGCCGACAACCGCAATTACCGGCGGAATAATCAGCGACCAACAAACTTAAACAGAGAGGAAGAAGGATGGGTCAGGGTTGAACGAAGACGACAAGGGGAGAAATCTCGGCAGGTAGAGGTGTGGAACAAAACAATGTCGGCGAAAATCCTGAATGTGTATATCTCAAACTTCCCAGATAGGTGCGATTCAATCGGACTGAAGAAAATCCTGGAGCCAATCGGGGCAGTAAGAGAAATACACATCCCACGGAGGAAGAATAAACAAGGAAAAAACTTCGCCTTCGCGCGTTTTGAGAAGCAGAGAGATTCAGATCGAGTTGTAGAGGAGATCAAGAAACTATGGATTGGAGACTTCAAGCTATTAGCGAATGAAGCAAGATACAACAGTAAGGAAGTGAATAACCAAGGCACAAGGCAAGACGAATACCCAAAGGGCGGAAGAAGTGAGGTAGCAACACGAAACCAGCAAAGGGGAATGGCAAAGGGTGGAATGGATGCTGCAGATTATCGGAGAAGGTTGGTAAGGGAAGAAATAAGGAGACAGGAGATTAGAGAAGGGAAAAGGATTGCTATAGGAGGAGGGGTAGAGACAGAACAAATGGGGCCGAAGGCCGTAGAAACAGCAGAAACAGTACAGAGGCCTGAAGGTGGGCGTGAAGAGACGGGGTTAACAAAACAGAAGGAGGCACGGAGGGTACTGCAGACGGGTGGAAATGGACAGGAGGATACGGAGGAAGAGAAATGGGCAGCCGACTGCATTGTGGTTGAACTAACAAAGGAAATGGAGGCGGAGCACTTGGAGAATCTACTAACGGTTAACGGACACAAAGGATTCAGGGTAGGGTGATTATCAGAAACACAGTGGATAATGCATAACACATTCGAGGCGCGATGCGAATTGCTGAACGAAGAGACGGAATGGATGGACCAGTGGTTTAAATCAATTCGGAACTGGAGCAAAAAGGATAGGAATTATGAAAGAAGGATATGGATAAATATTTATGGTATGCCGCTGCATAGATGGACGGAGAGCAATTTTCGGAGAATCGCGGAGGATTACGGGGCGGTAGTCCAAGTAAGTGAAGTGACGACGAATAAGAGGGACTTACGGAAAGGAAGAGTACTAATCAGTACAGAACAACTAAGTTTGATTAGAGAGGCGATTGATGTTAAAATGAATGGAGAAGAATTCGAAGTGAGAGTTGTAGAGGAAGTGGAAGGTTGTTGGTTGAATGATGGTGGAAAAAATTGGGAAGGGGCCAGAAGAAGGAAAGGGCGAAAAAAGAAGGCTTCGGAGACGGAAGAAGACACATCGGACTACTATTCAGGAAGGTCATCTTCAGATTGCTTGGAGGAGGATGGTCGAACGGAATGGAACAGTGAGGCAGACAGAGAAAACGGAGAAGGGCTGGAAGAAGAGCTGGAGGAACGAGAGCAGGCAGAAGCAGAAATGGATAGAATACTTGAAGGAATACAGGAAGAGAGAAACAATATGGTCAACGAAATGAAGGACAAGGAAAAGGAGAGTACTGGAAGCTACCTGGCAGCACGGGAAAATGAAGGAGAAAAGGGTGGGAGAGAGAAAAGGAGATTGAAGGTGTAGCTGTAGAAAGTGAAAAGGAGAAGAGGATAGAGATGGAGGAAGAAGGCAAGGAGAAAGAGGACAAAAGTGGAGGGGAGGAAAAGGGTGATAGTGATGGTGATATAATGGGAACAAAAGGAAGTGGATTATTGGCAGAACCTATGAACCAGACTTGTTCTGACCCATTTGGAATTTGGGGAGTACTTAAAAAAGGAGAACTAGAGTATATTACTAGAAACAGGAAGGAAATCGAAGCTAGTGAGGAGGAAGTGGAAGGGGTTGAAAGAGGCAAACCGATGAAGAAAAGAGGGAGGAAGAAGGCGAATCCGGTGCAATTACTAGATGGTGGAACGAGCCCGTCGACAAGTGAAGTGAAAGCATGTAATAAACACATTATTCGAAGAAGTAGTGACGAAGAAGCGGAGGTGACAATGAGAGTGGGGAAGGACCTTGGTATTGTGAATGAAAGCAACGTGGAAATTGCAAAGAAGTTGTTTATTGAATGGGAGGGCCGGGATAGAGAAGGGAATGAGGAGAGGAGAGTTGTGGAAAATGAAGGAAGTGGAGATGAAACTCATTAGCTACAATATAAGAGGATTGGGAGGAGCGGTGAAGAAGAAAGAGATAAGGGAGATGGTGATGAAAGAACATGTGGAGTTTGTGTGCATACAAGAAACAAAGAAAGATGTTTGTGATAATAAACTTGTGGAAAAATTATGGGGGAATGGGGATGTGGGGTGGGCTTACTCGGGTTCTAATGGGGCTTCTGGGGGTATCCTAAGCACGTGGAATAAAAAGATATTTAAAAAGGAAGAAATTTGGGGGGTGGATGGGGTCCTTGGGGTAAGTGGGTGGTGGAACGGGGAGAAAATATATATATTCAATGTTTACGCTCCGTGTAATAGGAGGAAAAGAGAGGAACTATGGAATAAAATACATGAGAAAATGAAGGATAAAAGTGAAGGTTGTTGGTGCATATGTGGTGATTTTAATGAGGTTAGATATGAAGTTGAACGTAAGAGGATAGGGGGTGTTGGATTCGGGGGTGGGGGTAGTAGGAGAAGTGCACGAATATTTAACGATTTTATTAATAAATTAGAACTTTGTGACCTTCCTCTTAATCGTAGAAAATACACTTGGTACAAAGATAATGGGAGTTGTTGTAGTAGACTAGATAGATTCCTTGTGTCACCTAATTGGATCAAGAAGTGGCCTAATCTAGTGCAATACGGACTAAAAAAGAGTCTTTCCGATCATATAGCTATAGTACTTCATGATGTGTTAAAAGATTGGGGTCCTAAACCCTTCAAATATATTAATAGCTGGAGTAAAGAAGAGGGTTTTGCGGAGATGGTGGGGAGGGTCTGGGCGAATAACAATATAAGGGGTTGGGGTAGTTACGTATTCTGCGAAAAACTTAAGAAGTTAAAAGCTGAGATTAAAATATGGAATTCTAAAAAAGGGGTAGGGGGCCTGAATGGGAGAATTAATAGACTGCGGGAAGAAATTGATAATGCAGCATTGTCTTTGGAAGAAATGGATGATGAGCTGGTGCAAGGTGGGGACAGCCGGACAGAAGAAGACGACGGATTGAACAGGACAGAAACAGTGTTACATGACAGGGAACAGGAATTGACAGGCGCGGACAGAGATAGACCAGAACATCAGCACGTGGCTGGCAATGCAGGCAGCACAGAAAGGACAACTATTCCCAGAATTCGGACGGAACAGCTGCACGTGGCTGGCAGTGCAGAACGGACCGATAATTACACATATTCCGATTCCACTATCCCTTTTAATAATTCTGATATGGTGGAGAACAACACTAATTCTGATAATATATTATGTGCAGGGAAGATAAAAAGAGCTGAACTGGAACGCTTGTTGGGGATTCAAGAAAATCTTCGATGGCAACAAGCTAAAAAAAAGTGGATAAATGAAGGAGATGCAAATACGAAATTCTTCCACGGGGCAGTGCAAAGAAGGGGGAGATTGAACAATTTGTTTGGAATTAGAATTGATGGACAGTGGAGGGATAATGTAGAAGAAGTTAAAGATGGCCTAAAATCACACTTTGAAAGGCATTTTAATAGGCCAAATATATACCACTGCAATGTATCCCGACTCGAGGGAGCCCGACTGGACGAGGAAGCAAAAGAGGAAATTCAAAGACAATTTACCGAGGAAGAGGTTAAAGAAGCTGTGTGGAATTGTGGAACGGATAAAAGTCGGGGCCCGGACGGATTTGGAGGAGCGTTCTATAGGGATTTTTGGGAAGTCATCAAAAAAGATCTTATGCGAGTCTTTGAGGAATTCCATGTGAATGGTAAGCTAAGCCAAGGTATGACGAAAACCTTTATTACCTTAATTCCTAAGTGTCGAATCCGGTTAATGTGGGTGATTATAGACCTATCTTCTTAATTGGTAGTGTGTATAAAATTGTAGCTAAAGTGCTATCGAGTAGACTTGGTAAAGTGTTGGATAAGGTGATATCGTTTAGTCAATCGGCTTTTGTGGGTCATAGAAATATTTTAGATAGTGTTTTAGTTGCAAATGAAATTATTGATGAAGCAAAGAAAAAGAAAAAGAAGATGTTTATGATGAAAATAGACTTTGAGAAAGCATATGACTCGGTGAAATGAGACTTCCTTGTAGATATGATGGGGTTGATGGGGTTCGGTAATAATTGGATAAAATGGATTAAGGAGTGTATTAGTAATGTGAAGATGTCTATACTTGTAAACGGGAGTCCAACAAAAGAATTTAAAGTTGAAAGAGGCTTACGTCAAGGGGATCCGTTGTCTCCTTTTCTCTACTTAATAGTGGCGGAAGGTTTTAGTCGTCTAATGAATAAAATGTGTGATGGGGAGGATGGATTTAAACCGTATCTTTGTGGGTCGAAGAAAGTAGCCATATCACATTTGCAATTTGCGGATGACTCACTACTTATGGGGGAATGGTGTGATAATAACATTGAAAAGTTGAAGTGTGTCCTAAGATGTTTTGAATTTTTATCCGGGCTTAAAATTAATTTTAGAGAAATTTTTTTTTTACCCCTAAAACTATTACCCGTTTTTGAAGTTACCCCAACATCTTTTTTTTGGTCTCAAACGCCCCCATATTCTTTTCAGAATTCTCAGTTTGCACTAAGGTTTGACAGACGTTAAGTTTCTGCCGTTAGCGTGTGAAACACACGCGCTAACGCACTGGCGAACTAAAAAGCACGAATTGGAGACATGGGTTCGCACCGTAACCTTTTTATAATGTTTCAAGTTACCCCATAACCTTATAATGAATACACACCCGATACCATTACCTTTGTAGCAAAATTGTCCAAACAGAATAATTCACTAAACTCAGAACCTAGACTTCATCTTCTCAAAAGCAAGCCCCTCAAGTTTTTTGAAACTTGCAAATAGGTCCCTGCAAATTCTCCAGCTTCTTAACACCATTAAAACACCTCCAAATCAAAGCCAAGGTCCATGAATTCGATCCTCATTCATCTCCTCCAACCAAATCGCCCAAGAACAAGGCTTAAACACTTTCGATCCGTCCAAGAATCACAAACCCAATTCGTCAACCTCCAACCTCTAACTCGAACCAACACTTTCGAGCTCGAACCATCTCAGAATTGTGAGTTTTACCTTGGGTTTTAGCTTGGAGGGAGAAAGAATTTAGTAAAGTGTTAAAAGATTGAAGTAAATCTTTTGGTTTAATATGTTTGGGAGTATAAGGGTTTTGGAAAACGTTTTTGGGCAAAAAAACACATTTTTGAGCGTGCAATCCACTCTCCACGCGCCTAACAGACGGAATGGTAACGTCTGTCAAACCTTTGTGCAAACTAAGAATTCTGAAAAAGCATATGGGGGCGTTTGAGACGAAAAAAAGATGTTGGGGTAACTTCAAAACCGGGTAATAGTTTTAGGGGGAAAAACAAATTTTCTCTTTGTTTTTAAACGATATCTTTATTTATGAGCGTTACTGTATTAGACCAAGTGCAAAGTACATAGGACTAAGTATTTTTTTTAAGGAACTTTTCCGGATTGGGGATGGATGGATAAAGGGACTTCTTTTTGGTGTTTCGTCGTAAATTAGAGGAAGTTTAATTTGCACGTAAGAACTTGCTTTTCGTGACCACAAGAATTAGTGTTGTATTTGTCTCTATGCAATTTCGCAGCTGTCATAATTTGTAGTACTAGTATTTAATTTTGTATAGGCATGTGATATGTAATGTGCAACACACACAATTGATCACAAATTCACAATACCCAATATTAGTTACACCCGCCACCCCGCAAAGGTACTTATTTTGACATTCATACATTCCGAATTCCAAAATCTTTTGAATTTTCCGTAGTTGACACTAAAACGTAAAACTTTTTATATCAGTTTGTAACAAAAAATGATGATATTAAAAAATGAAATAAGTACCATACATACGACTTTTAATTTAATTTTAACTCAACTCACGAAATTAAGGAATGTTCAGTACATGTAAATCTCTTAATCCCAACAGAAGCTACATAAATCCCATAAAAAAAATCAATATAATCACCAGATAGTGAAGACAATGACAACCAAACAAATGAACAAACAAAGAACATGATAGTAATATAAAAACTATAAAATGGAAAGAATATTGTAATTGTATAATGGACTGAATGATCATACGATTTACCAAGCTGGTTGTTAACGTTTGTTTAACTTTAATGTGAATTGTCAAAAGTTCGAAATGTTCGAGTATCGATTACCAGCAAAAGGAAAAAGGTTTCATTGTAAACTAATAA
>JAYMSL010001864.1:0-15746 GCA_036897195.1 Plantago coronopus
ATTAATGATCAATTAATCAACTCCACCAAATCAATTCATTTATGCAACACAAAAGGTAAATAAAATCAAGAAAGTGATTAAAAAACATCACTCTAAGCAGAAATCAAAACCAATTCACAATGACCCATCAACCCATTCTCTGAACAAGCCTAAACGTCTGAAATTCGAATTCTAAAGATATATCCAGCTAAGGGTGCAAAAACGCCCATTAAAATGAACCCAGAAGCTATAATTTTCTCCACATGTCCATCACTGATTCACCGCTACTCGAATTAGAAATTGAAATCGCAGATAAAGCAGAGAATGAATTAACCTGGTGGTGATCTGTAGGGTTTTCGGTGGATCTTCAGTGGACTCCATGGCCAGGTTGAGCTGCACGGAAAACGGTTATGGTGAAAGTGACCTTTGTGTCGCGATTAAGTACTCCAGTGGAATAGGAACGAACACGATTTATCTTCCGCCGCAAATGCGATATCTATATTTACTCGTTACGCTTTTCAACTTTTGGCACGTGGATTTTAGTAACATACATACTCTCTTTGGTAAGTAATGTGTTTTATTTTTGGTGTCTTTTTCTTCTTTTTTTTTCATCTCCAATTCTTATCCATTCATATCCATATATTTTTTAGGAAAAAACACGAGTTAACTCTAGTGTCGGGATAGATAGCCTTAATCGATTAGGGTTATCATTTTTCTAATATAAAAGGCGTAGCTATTCGTATGCCAAGTAGAGCCTAGCACTATGATACTCTCCGAATTTTCTTTCTTAACGTATACACCCTATCATCATGTATTTTTGTTGTTTTCTTTCTTATTGTATTTTTATAGTGAATTTTACATAATGATACCAATATGTGCATACTGTGTAATATACGTATAGTAAATTTTGACTTCCATAACAATAACTTTACTTTACGTCTATCTGCACTAATCGCCTACGCACTTATCTAGAGTCTTGAATAAATTTCATTTGCTTTTGACATAAGGTAGGTGTGTCTAGGAAAAAAATGAGACTTTCATTCAAAATCTTTATTCAGTGACACAATTCCCTTCTATAATTTTATGAATAGTAAAGAAGGAAGATAATACGAGACTCTTTTTTTTTTTTGAAAAGGCAAAATTTTTTATTTTATTAATAATAAAAGAGCATAAGAAATGCTCGGGAACATTACAAGGATAATACCAGACCTAACCTAATTCGATGAGAATTACACCCAAACCACAAAATAACACCCAAACCAAATATGATCCGCAAAACGGAAATCACCTAAACCAACACCCAGAATACGAGACTCTTCATCGAAACTAAAGTTGTCTCGAATATGTACTAGTAAAATTCAAGCATGAATTTGATACCTCAAATAAGAAAGCTTTTTTCTTTAAACTCAAAAATGAATTTGTTACCTCAAAATATCAAAGTATTCTCCATTCTTGCCAAATTCATTTAATTAGTATACTTTAATCAATTCAAAATTGTCCATCAGTAAAAAGAAAAAAACTTGACCAGATCTTTGCTCAAGAGAGGCAGTTTGCAAATAATGGCATAGGATAATCACCATTTTGTCTTTCGGTCAAGGCGGTTAATCAAGTAGAGAACTAAAACATTCGTATTTTAAAAGTACTGAGTTTGATATTTGAAATTTTTGATTATTTACCCTGAAATGAAGAATTGAGAGAGAGCCCTTTAGATGAATATGACTACAAATTTATAAACCGATTGCGATGGTATATTATCAAAAAAAAAAAAAAAAAATCAGAGTGTTTGGCTCTCGATTAAGGAAGTGGGTTAAGCTTGTAACCCAGTGTAACAGTAAATCTTGTATTTGGCATTGTGTTAAGGTTAAGGTATTTACCCAATTTTTACGTACTCAAAACTTCGATTACTATTCCTGAGTTAAGAAATCACGATAACTCTAAGAGAAAACCGAGTACCAATCAGTCTATTAATCTTTCATGAGAGTAGTAAAGTCGCATGTGATATAATGTCTTCTTAGAGTGGAAAAGTCGCATTTTCCATCCGCGATTGTAATCTATTTAAAGCTAATTGTACTTGTCTCTATTCCACCACACCTTGTTCTGGACTCTTCTTCTCATCTCAGTAAACAACACTCTCAGTCCAAAATCACGAAATGTCGGGCCCACAGTGCTGCGAGAATCCACCAACGCTCAGCCCGACCGGCGGCGTCGGCTCGGTGGTCGAATATGGCGGACTCAGTTGCTACGCCTGTGGTCCGTCCGATTCCAAGCTCGCCGTCCTCCTTTGCTCTGATGTCTTCGGTAAACTCTTTGATCCTGCAATCTATGATTTGCTCAAGTTGACTGAGCTAAAATCGGATGATAAACTTATTCGTTTCGATACAGTATTGTTGAATATGTTGATTGTTTGTATGATTTCGTAACTTTACTATTGCTTCTGGCCGTTTTAGAAGCTAGAACACTCTGAGAGTGTCAGTAGTACTATTCACTGAGTGAAGTGTTTGATTGAATAGTTTGTGCATAGGAGCGTAGTTTATTCGATTTTTGTGTTTTTGACTTTTTGTAGGAGTGAAATGAAGCTAAGATAAGTGGTAATGAACTAGTGATACTGGAAATGATCATCTAAATCTCTTATAGTCTTAAGCTGTTGCTAGATGATCACAAACATATTCAGCTATGGTCTTTAATGATTTGAAACGTTTTTTTAATTATCTTTGCACATGAGAGTGACTGGTTTATCCATAAGCATTTTGCACATAGTACTATATAAA
Source organism: Plantago coronopus (assembly GCA_036897195.1). NCBI lineage: Eukaryota > Viridiplantae > Streptophyta > Magnoliopsida > Lamiales > Plantaginaceae > Plantago > Plantago coronopus. The sequence continues at coordinate 2,748 of JAYMSL010001864.1, forward strand.
TATATTATTGGTGTTTACTGTTTAGTGACAATCGGAAAGTGCCTTGACTACACAGTAGATGGTGGCGCTATTCTTCTTTGAAAATACTCATTTAATGTGTGCATTTGCAGAAAATATTGAATTTGATGATTGATGTTCTGAATTGCTTCATTTTCGCAAAATAGTTGGTTAATTGACTAATTGATTGGATAGAGATATGCATTTAGTGTAACTACTAACTGTAGATGTTGGATAAGATACCAATCTCATAGTAGCTAGCAAATAAAAGCAAGTTTTTTCATTATTTTAGATCATTTGCTTACTGAGCCAACTATTTTGCAGGGTATGAAGCGCCTAAATTGAGGTACCTCCTACTCCAACTTGTACTACCTTTAACACTGTTATCTTTGATGTCTGTTTTGTTCACTTATATATTCCATCTTCTACACCACTGCGAGTCTTAATTGATGTCCTTCTAATCTTCTCTACAGAGGCTTATTTTTCCTTTTAGCTAATGCCAAGATCCTTCTGTAAACCATGTAGGGAACTTGCTGATAAAGTTGCAGCCTCTGGATTTTATGTGGTTGTTCCCGATTTCTTGCACGGAGATCCATACAACCCTGCCAATCCTGAGAAGCCTATAATGGTCTGGAAAGCAGAGCATGATCCGGTTTGTTTCTTGCTACCTTATTGACAATGATTGAATGACTCTTTCTTCCTTGTTTCTGTGGGTTCTTGATTAGTTATATAGTCTGTATAAGTGCTTCGGACCCATCTTCTCTTGCAACGTTTCAGTTGAAGACCATGCATAAGCAATTCTGACATCATGTGATCTTCCCTGTAGCTTAAAGCATTCGAAGAGTCTAAACCTGTCATTGAAGCTCTGAGAAGTAAAGGCATTACTGCGATTGGTGCTGCTGGATTTTGCTATGGTGGTAAGATGACAACCTAACATCATACGAGAATAAAAATAAAGAGGAAGTAAAAAAGAGAGGAAAAATGAAATATTTTCACTATTTTGAGCTCTGAAAGTAAAATCCCATCGTATTTCGATTTTGTTTTTTAATCTGATCCCTGAACTTGTTTCTATTTTCCCCTTTCGACCAGCAAAGCTGGTTGTGGAACAAGCAAAATCTGGGCTTATTGAAGCTGGAGTTTTGTTACATCCATCATTTGTTACTGTTGATGATATTAAAGGTATGAACTTGATCTGTTGAGGCATTCATGCCTGTTGTGGATGTGTCAAATTGATTACTCATTCTTGTGGATGCATGACTTTTCTTTTGATTCGGGCTGGAGGCATTTACCTTGTACTTTTTTGGGTCTCATATTGAAATTAAAATCCCACTAGAATAAACTTCTAGTACTCCCAGACCATGTATTTCCGAAGTTACTAGACTTATGGACTCAGTATTATGTCAGAGCTCTCTTACAGATGCATAATAGAATCCGTAGTATGCACATGAGGATATACACTTGAGACTATGTTCAATATTCGATCAATAAGTGCTTTGAGTCACATTTTACTGATATGTACTACTGGTAACATTTCCATTGCAGAGGTTAAGGTGCCACTGTCTATTTTGGCGGCTGAAATTGACAAAACCACTCCTCCAGAGGTAGTCATACAGTTTGAGGAGATTCTGTCGTCTAAACCTGAGGTGTGTCAATATTATGTCTGTTTGTTGTGCCTTCGAAATTGTTTTGGGGTTACAAATAATTTGCTTATACATGGAAGGATAGACATCCCAAGTGCATGTGCAGTATACTTGTCTTAGTGTTATATTGACTATTGACAGCAAAACCGAAGTATAAAGATTTGTCATCTGTTTGTAGGTTCAAAGCTTTGTGAAAATTTTCCAAGGCTGTGCTCATGGTTGGACTGTGAGGTACAATGCGGAAGAGGAGAAGGCTATGAAATCTGCCGAAGAGGCACATCAAGACATGCTGAACTGGTTTACCAAGTATGTCAAGTAATCAGCAACCCAAAATCTATACTACGAGCGACTACGTGTAGAATATGGACTGATTATCTGATGTAAACATATGGCACTCTTGCTCAAGTTAAAAATAAGTTGCTTTTGCACCCAATTGTGATTTAGATGAACTACTACGCAACATTGTGGAATTTGATTCTCGTTGATAGTATCAAGTTTGCTGATTTACAACATCTATAGCTATTCGAAAATTCAAAAAATATATATCGAACGAAACATGAACCACACACAAAATCAAGCCAATATACTTCTTGTAGTTCGATCAGTTAAGGCTTGAGCTCGAATATGCCCTTCTTCTTAGTTACATGCATATGCCAAGGGAATTCCATTACAATCTGTGGCTCTCTCATCACTCTCATCAGTCACATGCATCCCTTAAACAGATCGGAATGCATGCCAGAGGACTTCTAGAGATTACATACGATCGAGCTTCTCTCTGAGGGGCATCATGAAGCATAGATGAATTTATCATCTCAAGTAAAACTCTATTCAATTCAACTGAACTGAATGAACCTGAATTGAACAATCGTAAATTTAAATTTGAACTGCACTAAATGGATGAACTGGAAAAAAAATTGAATTACAAAACCGAATTCAAGGTGAACTAAAAAAGTGTTCTCTAGTCTCACCAAATTAAGTAACATTGTATCAGTTTCTTTTTTTTAAAAAAAAAAATATTTTGCTCAAAAGAAGAAATTTGCAAATAAAAGCAAACATAGGGGAATTAAAAGTCGCTTTCGTAGTGTTGCAAAGTCGCACTACCACAACCTCGCCTTTCCTGGAGTAGCAAAGTCGCACTACCACAATCTCGCCTTTCCTGGAGTAGCAAAGTCGCATTTCCCCTTCACAATTGTAGACTCTATATGAGGCAAATTGTACTTGTCTCCCATTCCTCCACACGTTCTTGTCTCCTCTTCTCATTTCAGTAAACAGCAAGCACAATCCATTATTACAAAAATTGTACGTAATGTCGGGCACACAGTGCTGCAAGAATCCACCGACGCTCAGCCCGAGCAGCGGCATCGGTTCGGTGGTCGAATATGCCGGACTGAGTTGCTACACTTGTGGTCCGTCAGATTCTAAGCTCGCCGTCATCCTTTGCTCTGACATTTTCGGTAAACTCTATGATCCTACATTCTGTGGTTTTCTCAAGTTGATTGAGCTGGAATCAGATGATAAACTTGTTTGTTTCGTCGTCGTTTTGATACAGTAGTGTTATGTATGTTGCTTGTTAATTTGATCCCGCTCCATAGCTCTGCTGTTGCTTTTGAGTCGTTTAGAACAATGTCAGACTCAGACTGTCTTCGTCTGAAAATATCTGGACTGAACTGAACTTATATCAAGTGAACTGATCTAAACTGAATTGTATGTCGCAAAATAGTAGGTTTATTGACTAACTGATTGAATAGATTTATGCATGTAGTGTAACTACTACCTCTTGATGTTGGATAAGATACCCAATCTCACAGTAGCTAACAAATAAAAGCCGGTTTTTTCGTTCTTTTTGGTCACTTTCTTACTGAGCCAACTATTTTTGCAGGGTATGACGCGCCGATATTAAGGTACCTCCTACTCCAGCTTGTACTACCTGTAACGCTGTGAACTTTTCATGTCCTTCTAGTCTTCGACACAGGCTTATTTTTCCTTTTAGCTAAGGCCAAGATTCTTCTGTAAACCGTGTAGGGAACTTGCTGATAAAGTTGCAGCTTCTGGATTTTATGTGGTTGTTCCCGATTTCTTGCACGGAGATCCATACAACCCTGCCAATTCTGAGAGATCCTTACCAGATTGGAAAGCAGATCATGAACCGGTTTGTTTCTTGCTTCTGTGTCGCATTGGTTCTTGATTAGTTATATGTTTTGTATAAATGCTTCAGACCCACTTCTCTTGCAACATTTCAAATTTTCAGTTGAACACCATGCATAAGCAATTCTGACATCCTGTGATCTTCCCTGTAGCTTATAGCATTCGAAGAGTCTAAACCTGTCATTGAAGCTCTGAGAAGTAAAGGCATTACTGCGATTGGTGCTGCTGGATTTTGCTATGGTGGTAAGATGAGCACCTAACATCATTCAAGAAGAAAAAAAGAGGAAGCGAAAAAAGGAAAAAGGAAGAATTTTGCTGGGGAACCACATCGTATTTTGTATTTATTTTTTACTCTGATCCCTGTTCTTGTTTCCTTTTCCCCTTTCTAACAGCAAAGCTGGTTGTGGAACAAGCAAAGTCTGGGCTTATTGAAGCTGGAGTCCTGTTACATCCATCATTTGTTACTGTTGATGACATTAAAGGTATGAACTTGGTGGCATTCATGCCTGTTGTGGATTTCTACATCAGATATACACTTGAGAGTTGAGAATATGTTCAAATTCGATCAATAAGTTATTTGAGTCACATTTTAATGATATGTACTACTGGTAACTTTTCCATGTATTGCAGAGGTTAAGGTGCCACTGTCTATTTTGGCAGCTGAGATTGACAAAGGCACTCCTCCAGAGGTAGTCATACAGTTCGAGGAGATTCTGTCTTCTAAACCCGAGGTGTGTCTATATTATGTCTGTTTGTTTCGCCTTTGAAATTGTTTTGGGAGTTACAAGTAATTTGCATATGGAATGGAAGGACAGAAGTCCCGAGTACATGGGGAATGGGGCAGTATACTTGCATTAGTGTTGTATATTGACTATTGACAGCCAAAACCAAAGAATAACGATTTGCCATCTGCTTGTAGGTTCCAAGCTTTGTGAAAATTTTCCAAGGCTGTGCTCATGGTTGGACTATGAGGTACAATTCGGAAGACGAGAAGGCTGTGAAAGCTGCCAGAGAGGCGCATCAAGACATGCTGGATTGGTTTATCAAGTATGTCAAGTAATCAGCAACCCAGCATCTACGACGTCGAGTCTACGAGCGACTACATGTAGAATATGGACTGCAGATTTGATGTAAACTTATGACAGTATTACTCAAAATTAAAAATAAGTTGCTTTAGCAACATTTGTGATTCAGATGAATAAAGCACTTCAAAACATTATGGAATTTGATCTTCATTGATAATATTAAGTTTGCTGATTTACAACATATAGCTATTCGAAAATTCAAAAAATATGCATAAAACAAAACATTAACCGCACCTAAAATCAAGTCAGGTTATATATACTTCTGAACTACGATCAGCAAAGCCTTGAGCTCTAGATTATACGGACTTGAACAATAATAGAAACACCACCAAGAAATGTTAGTTGTGGGACAAACAATCACTAAAGTCTCAGTCGATTTTCTAATTCCATAGCAGACAAATTCGAAGAATATTTCTTAGTTACATGCATATGCTAAGGGAATTCCATTCACAATCTGTGGCTCTCTCACCACTCTCATCAGTCACATGCATCCCTTAAACAGATCGGAATGCATATGCCAGAGGACTTCTAGAGGTTACGGACAATAAGGAAAATCTTAGAAATACATGAGAAATGGTGATTAACACTTCAGTAAATACTCAACTACATCCTTGAGCTCATACAGAAAATGGAGCCAGCTGAAGCTTTAGTTCCCTCGAGCTTCTCTTCTGGTGGCATCATGAAGCAATTCCACATCAACACCCTCAGGAGGCAATTGGACGTACCTAACCACAGACCCTCGAATGAAGCAGTTGCGCACAGAAAGCTGCCAAGAAGTGGAGATCCATTTATAAATAAAATCAGGAAAGATGCGAAAGAAAGGACAGAGAACTGCTGGCTAAGATATGTTCAAAGACACAAGTGACAAACTGATAACCGGTTAAGGGCATGAAAGAGCAACGTAAACTCCCAATTGCTTAACTGAGATGAACTAAAAGGTGTATGATAAAGTCTAAACTAATCCATAACAGACAGGAAGCTGTGAAATTAAACAACTGGTGTAGTAGTTTTAGCTCTAAGGTATGCTTTAATTTGAGCAAGAAGTGAGCTCTAAACAATGTAATAGAGCTTGTAAACTTCAGTTCACATCACGGCATAGATTCGATATATTCAGTAATTTATTACGCTGTACCTCTGAATAAGAAAATGCTAAGGCATTTCAATAATTCCAGCAGTTTCCAAATTCCAACTATAGACAGAAGCCACTAGCCAAATGAGTATACTACCAAATTCTAATGTAAGAAAGGGCATAAAATACTTCCGATTCGCAGGGCTACAAAGTAACCGGAGAGAACAGCACTCCACACAATTCTAGAACACATAAAAACCTAGTCTCCATTTCAATTTTCAATTAAGACTAAAATACATTTCAACACTGCATTCCCAATCAGAGAAAATCATCATTACCAAAACATTTGTCTAGAAACAAAAAATCACAATTCAAGAAATTCAGTAACACCAATTCAAACATCATAAAAAAAAACATCAAAACTGACAAAGAAATGGCCTAAAATCAGAAAAACCCTAACACAAGGGGGAAAAAGAAGTACCATATGAGGATATTTATCCTGATCGACAACGCGAGTGTTTTCGAGCTTAATGTTGAGATACTGATCCACGGAATGAAGCGTTCCTCGAATGGCTAAATCATTCTTCAATTCAACGGTGACTTCTCTGCCGACCAAATCCTTGAAATACGAGAAGAACAACTGCAAAATCGCACAACACCAAAGCCAGATTAGTACCAAACTGAAGCTGAAACAGAACGAGTAAAGACGAAGAAGAAGAATCTGGAGCTGAATTTGAGCTCAAGAGAGAAAATTACCATTTTCGAATTGGGATTTTGGTTTCTCTCCCGGTGTCGTTTTAGCTTTTCGAATTGAGCTGTGCGCGCAGTGACAGAGAGTAGGGCTTGATTGAATTTATAATGCAGAGTTGTATTTTGCACTCAAGACCCTGGTTTTGATTTTATCTCCGTAGAGGTCCTTAAACTAATCAGTATTTAGATTTTAGAGCAAGAGCTTAATAAAAGTTCCAAGTTTTGACTTGTCATTTTATAATTTTATACCATCCAAATATTATGCTCTTTTACTATTCTCGGATATGAAAAAGTGAATTTTTCGTATAACATAGTTCTAACTTCTAAGTTAGTTTTTTACCCGAATGTTTTAACATATATAAATAGGAAAATTGTGAGTTCGACAAGATTGACTCCTTAATATTATAGTCTAGTATAAGACCTAAGGAATGGACCATATCAATTTGTCAACTCGGATGTTACTACTTACTAATAAGTCTTCAATATTTGACACATGAAATGATGAAACATGTGATAAATCTTTTGTTATATTCCAAACCGAGATAGAGAAGACAATGTAACAAAATAAACACGAGTCATCCTATGCTACTTAAAATTATGATAGGTAAGTTTGAGCTGTGATTCAAAACTCGAACTCATTAACATAGAACCCGCACATTGTATAACAAACTTGTAGGCTGTGCGTGCAAGAAGTGATATACAGAGCAGTTTTTGTTAACGAGGGAGCGAATGTTGATTTCATTCTTGGTGAGACCTTATGACACTTCTCCTCTCCCATTAACAAGAAGAGCTCTACTGATATCAATTCCCAAAAGCAGTATACAAAGTTGCCCTGGCTGAATGCAGCCAGCACGCATAAAACACCTCGCCACAAAAGTACCTACTGTTCAATCTCAAGCAAAGTTTCCAGAAAATCTCTTTAGAATTTCACACAGAATAGCATTTCACAATTACAAATCAGAACAGCATACTAAGAAAACATAGAGCAGGCAAGCTCTTGAAAGATCCCTTTCTAGTTCACATCAAGAGATATAAAGCATCATTTACATCTGTGTCAATCAAACTAGCAATGCCAGCAGCTTCTGTAATGTTCTCTAATTATCTCCAGGGGAAGAAGATCTAATTAGCTATTTCCTCCTCGGCTACCCAAACGTCACTAGCGGCTAGCAGCTTGCTTCCACTATACTCTTTGCTTCACGCGTCTACCGAAAACATCACTTCCATCAGGGATAGCTTCACTTCCTTGCTTCCCCAAACCAATGGAGTGTTCGTTAATTCTTGCAACATACTCCAACAATTCAGTCAGGACACTTGGGCAGCTTTCCTTCAGGTAGGAAAAACCGTCTGTCTGCATAACAGCTGCAATAGGAGAAATTTATCAGTAACAGTTGGTCGCTTGGAGCTCAGGACAGTTAAAAAGATGCAGAAATATTATACCCCATGCCATGGCAAGAAATATTAAGCCAAAAGAGACAAATATGCATACCTCTGAGATTTTCAGGCAGTGCCACAAACTTGAGACAAACAGATTTGAGCTGGAAACAGTGATGCTGCTCTGCCAGTGCGAGTGTAGTTGCAACAGTATTGATAGCAACATCATCACATAGGTTTGCTTCACACAACAATCTCAGCCTATCTAAACCATATCGATCAGCGGCTGCAAGCAGATGTTGGCACATTAATGTCGAGGCCCATTTGGAATTTAGTCCAGTAAGCTCTTCCATGTCAGGTAGTCTGTCCCAGTATATGAAATGAAGTAGAGCCTGCAAAGGAACACAACTGATTATGGCCTGAGTCGATTTTATGTGGACATAATAAATGGACTCAAGTTCTCAATGACTGCTAATCCAAGTATCCAACAAAAGTTTTAAAATGAGGATCTACACAATTGCCAAGTTCATAATCGCAAATCCACATGCCATGAAAAGATCTCCACTAATAGGTGTATATAAATACTTACTTGAGCTTGTAATAGTTTGCCCATTCAAAAAAAAAAAAAAAGAAGATGATTCTTTAACAATTAACAGGTCTCGAAGCATTGACCTATGCTAATGAGTTAATAAATTGTACCAGCATGGCCATCCTCAGTCAACTAAACGAGAGAAATAGAAGAAAATCATCCCAACTGCAAAACTTTATGAACTCAAGGATATGACACAATGAAGATACTCGACGAGCAAAAGAATGCAGTCCCAATACTAAAAGTAACAGGCAGGAATTTCTCTTGTGAAAAATATAATTTGATGTACAATTGTACATAGCAGCAGGCAGCTGGATTGTCATTACAAATAAACCATAACTTGTGAAGGAGAGGGGATTGTACAAGACCTTAAAAACTGCTGGCTCCATATCTTCAATTTTTATGCACTGTGTATTATGATCCTTCATTGGACCATATAACTGTGCTCTGAATACTGGGGAACGAGCTGCAAGAACTAGCTTGTGAGCTGAAAAGGATTCCCCATCAAGTTCAAAATTTACATCAACTCCTTTTCCACTTTCCAATAGCTGACCAAAATGTTGACCAATGTCTGATGGTGGTAACGATATAGAGTAGATCTTAGGTCCCTCTGTGCGCGACCTAACAACACCTACACAGCAATGCACTTGAAGGCAATCATCCTTCAGATAGTCTGAAGTTTCCAGAGCAGTACGCTTGTAGAAGCGCTTGTAACCCCTGTAACCAAATTTAAGCCTTTCAGAATCATATTACAACCATGAATACTTGGCAAATAGGGAAAAATGAGACAGCCAGCAAAATAGCTGCATTGAGCAAATAATAACCTTAGGGGCTGTAACAATCTCATTTGCCGTTAGAGATATTCCAATGGAATCTAAAAATGAACCATGATTTTAACATAACAATGCAATGTGACAAGGCAAACGAATCTCAGAACAAGGAAAAGCTCACGTGAAACAATTATCTAAGTCCATCCGTTTCCGTAATATCATATAACATATACTCCGAATGATACATCTCCGTAACTAACCTAAGCTTCTAAACAACCAAACACAGAGAGAGGCAAACGAAGCTCAGAATAGGAAAAAGTTCATGCGACACTATTATCTAAGTCCATTCTTTTATGTAATATCAGAAAACATGCATCCCGAATGATACATCTCTAACTAAGTTAGGCTTCTAAACAACCAAACACTGCATCAAGATGCACTTCTTAAGTCTAAACATGCCAAGCAGTACCACGATCACAAATAACAGAACCCGTAAAGGCGCATAACATTAAATCAAACAGCAATCATTTCGAGGTACCTCCTACTGATATATCCAGCACCCTTATCCAACAAGGCACCTCACCTTGCATTGAATTAGATTAAATAAACATAAGCACAAAACGATAATTAACAATCCAGCATCACTACAATTGAGCCAACCCCATTACACTAAGCCCGAAGAACTAAATAACAAGCTTTTCCATCAAACAAAATCAAGAAAACCCACCACATACTGCCTTTGTATTTCAAAGTGTACGGCCCACTTTCCAACGCCCTTCCAAAATGACTATGCACCTTATGCCTCTCCCTTCCACTCTGATCTAACAGAGTAAGCTCAAACAACGCCCTCACATCAGTTCCCTCGCTAGCCAAGGCGATGAAAAGCGAAACATACACGGCATTATCCTCCACGCTCTTTCCATCCGGGTAGAAATAAATCGCCCAATTGTACCCACCAACCGTAAAATTCTCAGACGGAATATACTTCCCAATCCCAATCCCCTTGGATAAAGAATACCCGGTGATCTTAAAATCGTGAGACCCATTTACCGTTTCCGTAATAGACGTCGACGTAGTCAGCGGCGGCGACGACGGCGACGCCGATGAGGAAGATGGCTTGGACGTCTCCTTGTAAACTCTGCCCATTCCCACCATAACCGCTGGTCGAAATGGAACGAAAAGGGTCAGATCTGGGCGGAATTGGAAGGGGGAAAGGGATCGGGGGAGGGATTGAGAGGAATTTCAGGTGAGGGGATGGGAATTGAGCAGAGAAATTCCTCGAATTGGAGGAAGAAGGAGGTGGATTTGATTGAATTTCTAGGGTTTGGAAAGGGGGTAGAGAGAGAAATGGGGAAAAAGGGGAAATGGCGATTTCGCTTCGAGAGAAGGGATAACACACGATAGCTGCTAGCTCAGCGCATCACGCGCATATTTATAAACTCAGTCACGCCAAAATGCATGTTCGGTGTAATAAATTTCATATGCTAATCATTTTTATTATAATAATCTCTTTCTAAAGATTATGCGTATATCGAATCGTAACTATCACTCTTCGTTTTCGTCTGAGGTGACTTTTGTGGATGAAGCGTAATGTGATTTCATGTCGTAATGTATACGTGTATTATGTGGAAACGAAGGACATGAATTAGTGACACGAGTGTTTGGTAGTCGGGCGACAAATGTCCAATAAGTCCTCACTTATTTCCGATGAATTCATATATCAGTCATTATGGACATAATCAGATATTATAACCTTTCAAGTAAATAAGAAAATCATAAAAATATGATGAGGATTTTGCATGTATAGCAATCGGAAATGAATTCGTATATTTAAAACGATAAATCTCATCTTGATTGTACACGGGAGAGCTGAGCATTATTGTAAATCTGCAAGCATTTTTTTCGTACATTTTGTTATTTTCTCGCTACTGATTATGATTAAGTTTTTTAGTCGTATTCTAACATATAGTTACCCACTTTTTTGTCCTTTCAATTCTTCTCAATCCTATCTCTAGTCTTTAGACTTTCTTCCAACAACCAAGCCACATTTACGGCAATCTACTCCTATTTATTAATAATTCATTACTTTTATAAACTAATTTTGATATTTTCTTTTCTCATAAGAAAAATAATTCATTTAATTTTGTTAGTATCTAACCATGGTTAAATTTTCAAAACTTAAAATAAACCTTGTCAGCATGGAACGTGCTACAACAGGTGCGGTACCAAATTGCGTGCGGGCATACGTGTCCGCATCTCATTGGCCACCTCGGAACAAAAGAAGGTCAATAAAAGTTTGGAGAAAATTGATGTGAAACTGGTCAGTCTGCTTTTTCGTTGAGTGCAGGGGACGTGGGCCCAGCAAAACTGACTGTGTGGTGGTAAATTGTTTTTCGCCAGGCTGTAAATCCACGCGCCACTTGCTAGAATCGCGTAGCGCGTGGGTTACGGCGAATTAAGAGATTTGTTGAGGGATAATTGCATGATTGGGGTTGTATTGTTGGAAACTCTCGTGGAGGGATCTAGATAATGAAGTATTTGCTTATTTGACAAGTAAGGTGCTGAACTTTCTAGAAGTCAGGTGTGACTGGGAAATAGACAAATGGTATAAAATAAAATTGAAGGTTTTCTTGTATATTCGGTAGATATTCGATATTATTTTATACTTTTAGAGTTAAGATTAGTATCTTTGAAAAATCATCAAATATATTATAGCGTTGGAAATATAGTATGTACGGATATGTCATATATATTATGAATATTGTGTCCTAGTTAAGTTTAGTAACTGGCGTATCAATATTCATTGCTTAGCAACTTTGAAAGAGACTCATTTGAGTGTATATTCATACGTGACATGTCATTTCAATTTACGAGATTGTGATTATCAATTTACATACACCAACTGACCAAAGTAAATTTAAGTGATGTATAAATTGTAGAATGACAATAATTTCCGCAGTTGTAATATTATTTTTTATACTTTTATACGTTGTTCATTCCCACTTGTTTGTACTACATCATTTAAATATTCTAACACTTGTACCATATTCCATCAAATTTTCGCTAATAAAGATACACGATATGCAACAATGACATATTATGGCATGAGAGTATGAGTATGAGACTATTTGAAACTCGTGAATTTACACTTTGTAGTCTGCAGTGGGACACGACAATGCCACACTCCCCTTCTTATATTGGGGAGTGCAAGTGTACGTTGTCGGTCCTTATTATGTGATTTCCTTTACCTTTTCTTCAGACGTTTTTTAAGAAGTGGACGGAATTAGTTGACTTGGTACACAAAAGTATAAAGTATTAGAGAATAATGTATAGTACAAAATGTACAATCAATAATCAAAACAATTTAATTGTGGTGGCTAAACACAATTATTATAAACTTATTCATCTCATATTGCCTAATTAGGATTATTATGATAATCAATTCACGATTAATAGCCTCCAACGTTGACTAAACCACTCGAAACCAATACTCCCTCCGTCCGCTCAAACTAGCCCCATTTTGACTCCGGCACAGTATTTAAGGAGAGTAGTAGTTTATTGGTATATAGTACAAGTGGGGTAT
>JAYMSL010001865.1:0-15740 GCA_036897195.1 Plantago coronopus
TTCAATAAGCATGATAATGATGTGTTCGTAGTAGAATTGACGCTTCTATTATGCATGCTACTGTTTCATAGAACATAGAAGCTATTTATTCATCCATCGTATGCTAGGGCTAGTAACATTGATTCGCTATCACTGTCACCTTTATCTCCCGTGACAAGTTCGTATTCATATTTGTTAGTTGTTATTACGTGTTCTTAGTTCGTTTACTGTTAGTTCGTAAACCTGCTTGCGCTATCGGGGAAACCCAAAAACTATTTACTTGCTTTCTAGTTAAGTGTCAATTAGCTTTAGCGATTTCAACGTCAGCTTAATTAATTCCTTGAGAGACCGACACTCGGGATTAGCTTACTCTACGCTATTTATAGTGTTTAGTCTGTTAGTCTTGGCTTAACAAATTTAATTGTTGGACAAAACGACGTCCATCAACGAGGTTTGAAGAAAATTAGAAAAATTCCATACAGACCCTTTCATTATTATATATTGTTTCTAGTTAAACATTTACTACACACTTTGTTTTCTAATGAAATGGTTGTAAAAGTTATAGTCGCTATATATAGCAACACATATAACACATGGTACAATTTTGCATTGTACGATGCATTAAACTATTGAAGTGAAATAGGAGATACACTAGCTCGATCAATATATGAATCATATTCTAAGTCAAGTTATAACACTACACCTTATTATAGTCATTCATGATGCTATGAAATTGTCCCTTCCTTGACTTTCATATACTTGTAAGTGCAATTTTCATATAACTACGTTACGATAACATATAACCTGAATTAATAAATTTATTTATGAAATTTACATGATTGGGTCAAATTATATATATAATTCGTCTTCTTCAGTCTATTTTCTGATATAATATAAAGTACCTTGCTATTAACTTAATTTCCCAAAAATTTAAGGTGGGAAAAACTACATAATAGTAAGTGTACCATATGTATATAATATGGTCATACTCAAAAGAACTTTATATGTATGAAATTACATATTGGTATCCAATTGCACATATACGACTTTCTCAAATCTATATCTTGATCGATAAAATATAAGAAATTTGCGGTTAAATTAATATAGAAAATTTATGGTTGGATAGAATACTCCATATTGCAAATTCAATATTATGACGATATGATATAATATATATTATGAAAGCACGCCAATATATATTGCAGTTTCCCAAATCTATATTCTGTTACATCATAAGAGTAACTTACAGTAATTGCAATTTCTAAAATATATTATGAAACCGCACTCATTGGTCAACGGCCTGATTTCATTTCCCTCTATAAATTTCCACACAGTCTTCTTTTCTTACACTACAAACATCCCTTTCTTTTCTGTTTAGACTTCATACTTCAAAAGACGAAGAAGAAAAAATGAAAGAAATATGGGCAACAATGGCATCAATCATGGGTGTATGGGCATTCTGCCAGAGCCTTATGCACAACATAGTCCCCCCAGAATTCCGTCTCACCATTCTGAAACTCATGACTCGTCTATTCTCTTACTTTTCCCCCTATTGCTATTTTGATATAATTGAAACTGATGGTGTTAATACAAACGAGCTCTATGACGCCGTGCAACACTATCTCACCTCATCTGCCTCAGATTCCGCCAACCGTCTCTCCCTCACATGGCCCTTAAACTCCTCTTGCATCACCTTCGGCCTCTCCACCACCGAACATGTCGTCGACGTCTTCAATAACATCACGATCGAGTGGTACCACTTTGTCATACAAAGACAAAGCCAAACCATATCCATGCGCCCTGCCCGTGATGAAAAGCGTGGATTTACCCTTCGTGCCCGTAAAGCTGATAAGCATATTGTCTTGAACTCATATCTCGATCACATAGTAAACCAGGCTGCAAGCCTTCGCCGAGAGAACCAAGACAGATATTTGTATACCAACTCCAGTCGAGGGTCCATGGATGCCGGGGGAGGATTCTGTCTATGGCAAGCTGTCAACTTTAAGCATCCGAGCACATTTGACACACTAGCGATGGATCCTTCTAAGAAAGCAGAGATCATGGCTGATTTGACGGATTTTACCAACGGTTGTGAGTTTTATAAGAGAACGGGCAGGGCTTGGAAGAGAGGGTATCTCCTTTATGGCCCACCTGGAACAGGTAAATCGAGCATGATTGCTGCCATGGCTAATTATCTCGGTTATGATATATATGATCTTCAATTGAGTGAGGTGAGTAGCAATTCTGAGTTGAGGAAATTGTTGATGAAGACTCATTCCAAGTCAATCATTGTCATTGAAGACATTGACTGTTCGGTTAGTTTTACTAATCGAGACGATAAGACTAGTTTAGCCATTCCTAAAAATAAGCGTAATGATGAATTTGGATTCAACAAGGGTAACGACAACTCGATTACTCTGTCAGGGTTGTTGAATTTCACAGATGGGTTATGGTCATGCTGTGGGAGCGAGAAGGTTTTTATTTTCACAACGAATCATGTGGATAAACTTGATCCTGCACTGTTGAGGAGTGGAAGAATGGACATGCACATTCACATGAGCTATTGTTCATTTGCTTCTCTCAAGGTTCTATTTAAGAATTATCTGGATATTCAGTTGGATGATGGGGACAAGTTGTGGGAATTCAAGAATGTGATCGATAAGGCAGAGATGACACCTGCAGATGTAGGCGAGGTGCTGATCAAGAATCACAAGGACAAGGCGGTCAGGGAGGTACTAGAGGCTATGAAGGCGAAGGCTGCGAGCAAGGCAAATGTTTCCAACGAGGTGTGTGCTAGAGATGAAGAGCAGGAGGAGAAGGTTGTTGATGGCTCAATTGATGTGGAAGAGCACCAGGACTAAGAGAATGGTGAGAGATAATTGAGTCGAATATGAATTGGATTATTTACTATTGTAATATCATTATATAAATTAATGATTGTTGATCATTATTGGATTCTTGTGACAAATTTGCACTTTATTTTATATTGATGAAATGCAAATGATATAGGTGTATGTTAGTTAAACATGATGGCTCTTTATATCGCCCAAGTAACTAAGATATTCAACCTTTGAATAGTTGTAAAAGTTGAAGTTCTATTGTACAAAGTACTTTTAAAGTATGAAGTTAAAACGTTTTTCATGGACTTATTTACAATTAGACTTTTCGCCACGAAATTCACCAAAATCATCATATTATTTTTTAAAATTTATATTACACACTTCTGAATTGAATTAACACAACTAAAATTAAACTAAAATTAAGATTAATTCGAGACTTGAGCGTGAACAGATCTGGGCGTTTGCAGGGTCAACTTGAATCTGGTATATTTCTTTACAAACGAAAGTATTAAAAACATTATCTAAAAATGGAAATAATAATGGAGGCCTGATATTATTAAAATATATTGCAGTTGAGTGTGTTCTAATTTCTAAACCCCTAAATTAGCTTTCAGTGATCCATGGCCCGCACCAAATCCAAACCGGATTCCAAAAGCTACTAGCAGAAATCTGTCCACCACCGTTTTCCCGCACGATTCCATTCCATTCTTATCATCTTCATCTTCATTTCTCTTTCACCTTTCAATCGCCATTGTTATCGTTATTCAATTCGAATAGTATGCTTCTCTGAGCTTCATTTTACACTCTCGTACAACCTTTTCCTTCTCACATTACAATGGGCACTGGAACCTCGAAGAATCCGGATAGCAGCTCCCATGGCAGCGAGGAGCGCGAGGAAGGTGGCGGACAGCTCTATGTCTCGCTCAGAATGGAGAATTACAGCCTCAAGGGCGAGCTAGTACCTCATGTTTTCGGCTCCGTGCCCTTAATCGGCTCCTGGGACTCTCTTAAAGCCGTATGTTGAGTATCTTTTGTTTTGTAGAAATGTATTGTGGTTTAGCGTTTCTTGAATTGTTGTTTTGTTTGATCAATTGATACGGTGTTATGTGGAATGTAAATATCAGTTGCCTATGGAACGTGAGTCGGCGTCTATGTGGGAATTGAGCTTTGTTGTGCCGCCTAACCACGGTAATTGATGATTACGAGCTGATTCGGAGTTGATGGTTCGATTGTTGGTAATCTGATACTTAATCATTTTTGAGTGAATAGAGTCGCTGGATTTTAAGTTCTTGTTGAAGCCGAAGAATGGTAACAGTCCTTCTGTAGTGGAGGAAGGTCTGGACAGGCAGTTGATAGGGGGTAGATTGCAAGGGGAGAGAAGGTTGGCTACGTTTAGATTGAGCGCGGATGAGATTCTTGAGTACAAAGTGTGCATTACAGCGGACAGGGTTTCACCGTTTGATCTTGCAGCGAGTTGGCGTGCTTATCAGGAGAATTTCCGCCCTTCTACTGTTCGTGGAATCCCAGATGTTAGTATAGATTCTCCTATGGGAAACCGTAATGAGGTATGCTGATACTCTTTGTTGGATACAATGAGTTATTTAGCTTTATGTAGTTGGTTGTTCTCTAACTAAACTACATGTTGGCTACTTGGCTAGTAACTTGGTCACTTTGCACTGTAACTTTTTTCTTACGCCTGCCTTGTGACATTACATTATCTAGCTCATTCCGATGTTTGCATTGTCATGTAAAGATAGAATACTTGACTTGTCATTTTACCTGTTATGTTCTGTGTGTGGATGGAGGGATACCTAGGACTTAGCACTGACGGCTAGTTTAATCCCTGATTTATTTAAATTTGATAATTTTACGAGATAGGCAACATGTAGATCTTTTGCTGGCATTTGGATGCACAGAAAATCTTCAGGAGTAATAAATTGTTTGAAGATCCTCGAGTCACGTGACTTGTTATGACTTATGAGACACACACATATCAGTTTGTTGTGAGATCAAACAACTATATGCACACAGCCATCAAATCGGTTGTCAACAAAAGTAGCTTATTCTGGTGAGAGTTTTCTAAAATTGGGTTTAGCAAATGGAGTATTTCAATTTTTATATATATTTTTTTACATTAAGTTCCTCAAGAATTTTTTTTTTAAAAAACTCTCGAATGTTATGAATCCTGCCCCAACATTGTCTCATTCTTGAGCCTTAGAGTTTCACTTTGTCTCTTAAGAGAATCATATTATGATATGCTGTACTTCAATTCAGCATGGATCTTCAGGAAACTTGGAACTCGATCTTGAGCACTACGTAGTCCCAGCTCCATCAACATCTGCCAACTCAGGTCTTGTTTATGCAGCTAATATGGCAGAAACTCCAAGATCTCTGAGACATTTAGGAGTATTTTCCAAGTCTGATGGCTCTACAGGCGCTTCACATGGCCAGAAAGATGCCATTATTCCTTCTGCTGATCGCCCACCAAATCCCATGGTAAGTTTTTCAATATATCAAAACTAGCACACTAAATAGCTATTTGTTTGTAAAGTACCACGGTTTAGTATACTTTTATGCATCTGAGAGATAAACTATTCTATCAGGCAATGGAAATCACTGTGCCAGATCCTGCAAAATTGTCTTTAGGATCAGTTGATTCCAAATCCACTGGTACTTTTCCAAATCTGCAGAAACAAGAAAGCCATAGAGGACTTCTTGTGGACAGGGGGGTTGGATCTCCTCGTCTGTTGAAATCACCGAGTTCAGCTTCTTTCCTTGATCACAAGCTTGACCCAGAAGCCCAGGTTTGTAAAAACACACTTTGTTGCTTGGAAGAACACTATACATATTTGATTGTGGTTCCAGATTAATGGATAAGCATTCTTGTCTATTACTAGAAATCTATGCCAGCTGCTGCTGGGGCCGTTGCAGCTGCAGCTGTAGCAGACCAGATGCTTGGACCAAAAGAGGACAGACATTTGGCAATTGTCCTGGTACTGTCCTAATATGACATTCTGATTGTATTTTTTTTAATTTTGAAAAAGCTTTATTGTCTTTTCAGTTGTTGTTACTGCTTGGTACAGTTATACCTGAATTTTATCCCTGAATGTATTAGGTACTTCAGAATACTTATAGGGATTTGAATAAATATAAATGTCGAAGGATTATATGCTATATGAACTTATGCTTACTACAGGTTGGTTTGCCTGCACGCGGCAAAACTTTCACTGCAGCTAAACTTACTCGGTATCTACGTTGGCTGGGCCATGACACCAAACACTTCAATGTTGGGAAGGTACCTATTATTGTTCCTGTTTATCATCATCTTTCTAAATAGGCGAACATGAGAAGCTGCTGAATTGTGTATTTTGTTGCAGTACCGCCGGTTGAAGCTTGGAGTGAACCAGGTACTATAAATCAGTTATAGTTTGCCTTCTTTTGCTTTTGATGACTATTTAGGAACATTCTTCTATTAACTATTTTAAAGAGGTAAGTTAATAATACCTGAAATCTGGTGAAGGTGCTAGGCCTTTTCTCTCCCCTTCCCCTCCAAATATCTAGATTTTTCTTTCAATTAATCCATGCCAGAATATTGCCTAGTTTGTTGAGATTTGAAACTTTGAATTGACCATATGCATCAATCTGCAGGAGATAGAAAGCAGAATGAAAATAATTTAACATGCTAAAAGTTCTCTATTTTTTAATGACCTTTACATGGCATGTGTTAACTTCTTAGACCTATCCCAGACTAGTGTGTCTAATGCCTCTTATTAGAGATTCCCATGAAATTCTAAACTGTTGATAAATATCCTCTTTCATTGGGTTTGATACTTTGATCCTTAGAAAAAGCTGCTGCATGCCCGTCCAAGACAGCTAAGTAAACTATTGATGGAGGTGTAACTATTAGACAGTATGCCAAAAAAATCTATGCAACATTGATAGTGTGTATGGTGGAAATATTCATATCAGTATGTCTGCATACATATTTACTTGTATCATTCGGAAACATGTATCATGCATTTTAATCAATTTATTTGTTCTTATAAGCACATATTTCTAGGTTTTGTTAGTTGTTTAGGGTTGGACAGTAAACAAAAACGAGTTCAAAAAGTTATGTAGAAGTGAAGAACTATAATCAGAAGAAAGAATCCTATATATGGAAACATAATGTTGGTTTGATTATTCATCACATCCTATCTGATGTAACAACTAACAAATTTACATATATGTATTTTGTTAACAGTTTAACGCATCCTCGATGTTACATATCCTGCTTGTTTTGCTACTTTTACATATCCAACTATTTGAACGTTTAACTTATCCATATTGGTGCTCCTTAGCAAAAGTTGTTATCTTATGAGGCTTGGCTCTCGGGACATTTATTGTTTATTCTTCTTTAATTTCCTCTGTAAGGTGAAAGTCCACATAATAGGTGGTCGAGATTTACATTATATTTCACATTCCATTCTATGCAGTCGGCTGATTTTTTCCGAGGCGATAATCCAGAAGGACTGGAAGCCCGAAATGAGGTAACTTTTTTGGAAACTAAAGAATACTTGTATTTTAGCTTCACAATCAATTCTGAACTCATGAGATAATATCCACAGCCTGGTCTTATTTTGCTTCTCCAAGAATTTCCATACGTCATGCTCAATAGATACTTGCTTTTATTCTTAATGCCCCCTTTCCCACTTTGTTCCTGCACATCCGTTGATCGGTATATCCAGTGTTATGAGTTGCATTTTTTTTAATTTACAATGGGAATTATTATTTCCTGCTGATATTTTTGAAATTGAAATTTTCATAGTATCACTCAATGATATACAAGGTTGAAATGCAAATAAATCTTACTTCTGCCTTGCTTTTCTTTCTCATTCACATCACATGATACTGGGGCAGCAATTCTGTAGTCCTCTCAAGGGTAATTTACCTCGCGATAATGAACTGTACGTGTATACTGGGAACTTTGAAGAGCTAGTTTATAAAGAATTGGATGGTCAGTTGGTATACAAGAGCTTCTAGATGAGCATGTTCTCATGAACCAAATTCACTTGCTTTCAAACTCACATAATCTTCACTCATAGCAGTAATATCAAAATGGTGGCCGTACACTTTTATATCCTTTTGCACCACTTTTATGTATCTTATCCTTATGTTCTACAATTTGATTGTGTTAAAGCTACATTCATTCTGTAACTCTTGTTTGTCATTGTTTTCAGTAACCTCTTTTTTCTCGTTATACCTTAACTTTATTTTAAACGAATGACTTGCTAACTAGGTAGCAGCACTTGCATTGGAGGACATGATATCTTGGATGCAAGAGGGTGGCCAGGTAAGTTACCCATCAATAACCTCTGTTTGGATTCAAATCTGATCAACTCAAAACATGTGACACTTACTATTTACTTTTCCTCCCTACATTATTAAATTCATACAAAACAAAAGACATAGACTTTAGCTCTACTTTTCCAATAAAACACCAAGAATTGCAGGCTAACTTGAAACAGCCTCTTAGTCCATTTTGTAAGTTTGCAGTTAGTCCTAATCATTTAAAGAAAATTCTGTATGTTCAGGTCGGGATACTTGATGCCACGAACAGTACGAGGGTAAGAAGGAATTTGCTTATGAAATTGGCTGCAGGCAAATGCAAGGTAGACTTGGCTGTTTCATTTACCATAGTTTTTGCCCACTTTTCATTTGTGTTTTTTCATTGATATGAGTTGATACATAAAATAGTCATGCTGGAAGTTCCTGATGAATTATCTCTTCATTTCTGTATGCATATTGAGTGTAATGAGACAGTGGTGTACGTGGGGTTGCTGTGTAGACTCACATAATTGAACCTGAACAGTGAGCAAAGTCAGATTTGGCTGACTTGAGTCTACAAAACTCATTAATGTTTATGTACACTTAGCAGTCCGAGTATATTTCTAAAAATTTGAAAAATGTCCTGCATATGTTACATTTAGTCATTTACTCCATGGGCCTGTTTTTGGAGTTTGTCAAATTGCTTCACTTTCTAATTATCTGGATGATAGTTTTAATATGTGCGTAGCCCAAGCAAGTACGGATAGAATTCTTGCGTCTCCTTTACTAGAGACATGGTGAATGAATTATTACAGTATCAAGTTTCAAACTTACCAACTCATTAATTCAAGTAGTTTAACGTTAGGACATGATGTGATGGCTCATATAGGAAACTAGATCATACGTTTTGATACTTTAATATTAATCTAAATGCAGCCCTCTTGAATTTAAGTTTCGATTGTGATAGGGCATGTTGTTCCATTATGAGTTTGCCTGTGTATTATGATAAATTAAGCAATACCCAGAGCAAATTTTTAGTCACTGGTACTCTTGAAAGAAAATTATATGAATGTAATTGTGTAACCACTAACCAGGATTCTGATATCCTAGTATGAGTATCTTGTATAAGACTTCTTATTCTCACTTCCCCAACAGATGCATCTATTAAGTTACCCAGACCTCGACACAAACCCAAGAAAGTGATAAACCAAACTAAACATGAAGTCTGGTGTTATAAGATTGCAACAAATGATAATATGATAAAACACTTCCAACTCTCTGGGAGTGAATGGAACAACATAATCGATTTCTGCCAACCCAATCCAGACATTCTGCTGGATCATAGAATACTAAATTCTCGATCTTAATGATGAGAATCCTTTGAAAGCATACTCGTATCTTTTGTGGAGAGGTCATGGGTGGTTTTCTAGATTATTTATCGTAGCAATGTGTAATTCTTGTTATGTGCAGGTTAATTATACTTTTTAGCATTATAGAAATCATCACCTGCTTATTTGCCCCTATCAAGTTTTTGGCTCATTAGAGTCAGCAATAGTATAGTAGGGTAGTATTAAATCTCTTTACTGGATCCTTTTTGCTTGCAGATTATCTTTCTGGAGACCATATGCAATGATCGGCAAATAATTGAAAGAAATATACGTCTAAAAGTTCAGCAGAGCCCAGACTATGCAGAAGCGTATGTCTTTTAAAAGATTCTGTTGATTTATTATCCAAAAGTTATAGCATTATGATTCGTTAAATATTTCAGGCCAGATTTTGAAGCAGGGTATCATGACTTCAAAGTTCGACTCGAAAATTATGAAAAAGTAGATCCTTGCAGCATACTTATGACTCTTATTCATTGCTCTAGCATTACATGATGATAACTATGGAGAAAATCATGGTTTTCCGTATCTGTGCAGGTTTATGAGCCAGTGGAAGAAGGGTCTTATATAAAAATGATTGATATGGTCAGTGGCCATGGTGGACAAATACAAGTAATGATTCCATTCTTATTTTGTCTTGTTATTTGTTCAATAGATATAAGTATCAAATTCCATCAACCATTGTGTTCATTTATTTTAAAATAACCCAGATAGAATTAATTGCATTGCTACACATGGACCATCTTGTACTTGACAACATACTATTGTTCTTTACTTATGCAATTGTGATTACATGAGACCTAGGAATAATAAAACTCCCTCATGCCCAATCTCAACTTCTCACATTCCTTGTTTGTTTGTCCCGATCTCAACTTCTCAGATCTTAAAGTTACATGAAAAATCTCCTACTTTATTCAGTCTCTCTCATACTTTATTTACTCTATTTCATACTTTTATTCATCCTCCGTTACATTTTCTAAATTATTCTAATTACTTATAGAGTTTACTCTTGAACCCCATGCCCAACTCAATGAGAAGCTGAGTCTTGGGCGGAGGGATTATTAACAAATCTGTCGTCGTCAATATCTGGTTGATGTTTGCATTCATTAATTGCTCATCAGTCACGGCTCAATATTAATTATATCATGAAGTTAAGAGGCTAGCAAAGCCAACGAAATACTATAATCCTGATCATCAATGTCATGAACAATCTAAATGCAATTCTGATGGATGCAAAGTACAGTGGTGGATATGCCAGGGGCTTGAAGAAGCCCATTGAGAGATAAACAGAAAAAAATAGTCCTGTGGCATCTTATCCTTGGCTGCGTTGTTTGGTGCATTTAGAATGAGAGAAACAGATGTTTCTAGGGCGGACTGGAAGTTGCATGAAATTTTTGGGCTGTTAAGATTGCTGTTTCAGTAGACCAGCAAGCAACTCTTTGCCTGATTGCAGTAGTCTTGTCTCTTACTGTTGACTTTGATGTTATACTTTTGAAGAGATTAAAGAAAATGAATTCTGAATCTTCTTCCCTTGTCTGTGCAACTGCCAGTCTACGGAAAGTCAAAACTACTAAAAAATTCTTCTTTTGTTCCGTAGAAAAGCCAAAACATCATTTATTTTGAAACAGATGTGGAAATTGGATTTTTTCAGTTTGCATGTGCTTTTGATTGAGGGAAGATTTCAATCACACGTAAAAGGGTTTTTTATGGCAACAAAACAAATGGGACTAGGAGATAATATATTATGTGACTACAACTACCGTAGTTTGACCTAATTTACAAAATTAGAGTGACTTGACTCATTATCTCATTCAGTTCATTGCATCTTAGTCTTTGTTCCAAAGGGAGATAAAACTGATATCACTGTTTTGTTCCTATAAAATTCGTGAGCTACTTTTGTACAACTACTGCAGGAAGACCTTTTTCTCCAGGTCAATGCATTCCACATGATTGTCTGAACTTCTTTGCTTACCTTCGTTTGTTTCTCTTTGGAACCAGAGACTAAGTTACCTGACAAGGTTCTGTGCAATTTGTGGTACAGGTCAACAACATTAGTGGCTACCTTCCTGGGCGGATAGTGTTCTTTCTGGTATGTCGTAATTCACCATATGCTGGAAAAAGATAGTTGTTTCTGTTACTAGAGTGTACTCAGATAGACATACTTATATCAAACTGCTTTAGTCTTATGTTGCATTGTTCATCACTTCATCCAATTGAAATGCATGTATATTGATGGTTGATAATCAATGTTGTCCCTCCAGAAATAGGTTTCGAAGTAATGTTATGTTCAGTTGATGAAACTTGTTTCCTGTGTTATCCAAATTATATACATGACTTCAGATTATCTAGAATGTTGATGAAAATTGTTTTCCTTTGAGCGATGGATTGGCTTCCACATTACCTGTTATTCAAGGCATCACTTCAAAATGGCATTCCTTGCTATGTTGCAGGTGAATACACACCTAACACCACGTCCAATATTGCTTACAAGGCATGGAGAGAGCCAATACAATGTCAGAGCTCGGATTGGTGGTGACAGTGTTTTAAGGTTCTCTCATGAATGTGAATTATGTCAATATTAAGCTATATGGCCAAATTTGACTACTTAAATAGAAAATGAAAACATTTTCCCACCTTCTATGCAGTATTCCTAAGTGATTTCTCACCTGCTGAGAGCATCTATTCCCTTTCTGGGAATATACCATTAAATGAATACTTGGATAGTTGTTTCAATTATGTTGTGAACCAAGTGTATTGGATTGAACAGTCTAATAATATAATCAATTCTTTTCCCCTGGGCTTTCTGCGGAGGTGAAAATTTCATTAGAAACCATATAAAAAGTTGAAACAATTTCTTGCAACTGAGTTATGTTTCAGTTCTGAAAAATGTGGAGTTTCAATTGCATGTGGTTTTAAAGTTCTTACGGAAACAACAAAGTTACTTCTTATGGGCTTGCAATAGTGTATTTTAATGTCTTGCCTTTGTATTACTACCTCCATCCCAAAATAATGGACCTTTCTATCCCAGCACACAAATCAAATTCTCATTAATTAAATTATTAAATTGCCACTATGTCCTAAAATTAATAATTACTCCCTCCGTCTGCTCTAAAATGCACCATTTACTTTTGTGCACAATATTTAAGGAAGTGTGTAAAATATTGATATATGGTACAAGTGGGGTATATTGGAGTAGTAAATGAAAAGTAAAGTAGTACAAGTGGGGTTGAATTGTGGTAGTATATTGATATATAGTACAAGTAGGCTAGGACTTAGGAGTGTGTGGTTTAAAAGTAATGAAAACTTTCCATTTTTGAAAACGGTGCATTATTAAGCGGACGCCAAAATGGCAAAATGGTGCATTCCTGGGTTTGACGGAGGGAGTATTCTTTATTATTCCAATTTAAGAACCCCACTCTTTATTACAGTTAAGGGGATAACTGGGAAAAAGTGAAACGTATGATTTGTATTTGCAGAGATAAGTACTAAGGAACAAAGTTCTAGATAGGAAAGGTCCACTATTTTTTTGGAATGGCAGTAGTAGTAACTGAGGGACTGTGTTTGTGTTGCCTTATAGTAACTAGCTTATTGACTATTTTTTTACAGTGATAATGGAGAGCTTTACTCAAAGAAACTTGCCAACTTTGTCGAAAAACGTCTGAAAAATGAAAAGGCTGCTTCTGTAAGTATATGAAATTTTGGTTCTCTTATCTCCACAAGTCTTTACTTGAATTTGACTGTTATAATGTTCCTTCGGCAATCCATGTGTATGGCATATTAAAACTACTGAAGGTATTTACTCACTGTGTCTTGGTGAAGAGTGAAGACTATTTTGATTGTTTGAGTAGATGTTCGAGTATTATAGGAGTATTTGTGATTTCAGCTTCTCTCTTTAATCTTTATACTAATTTCTCCTTTTGCTTTTGCCATTATGGCTTGTATCTGCGATGCTATATGTTGATTTAACTTCTATTGATTTTGAAATTTTGTTTCCCTTGTGCTCAGATATGGACTAGCACATTGCAGAGAACAATTATAACAGCAAGTCCAATAGCTGGATTCCCAAAGGTTACTCCAAGTGAAAAGCCTAATAATTTGCCGATAATGCTTTCAGAATTATTGTAGTAAATTTCTGATCTATTTTAAATTCTTTTGTTTTCACTATATTGCGTTTCAGATACAATGGCGTGCTCTTGATGAAATCAATGCGGGTTCTTGTGACGGAATGACATATGAAGAAATAAAGAAAAATATGCCTGGGGAATATGAGTAAGCTTCAGCTCATTAAGTTACTTTATTAGAGGAGATATGTAATATAAGAATTGTAACTGTTTAATGCAATTTATGCAAATGATCATACCTCTTCGTATGTTTGTTCTCACTGTTCAAGGGGTGATTTGTGAGTATGATGGTCATTTATTTGGATAAATGTTTTCTCCAATAGTATCTAACTCCCCTTTTATTTTTTCCCACTGATTGGTTGTGTTTTCATAAGCACCAGATCATTTGTTCCTGCTTTTAATATTTCTGTTAGATGCAATCAATGTCAAGTGCTTTGATCCAAGGCTGAGTTGTGGTAAAGTAGCATATGTGATATTTAAGTTACTTGCTACAAAACCCCTCTTATCAAAGATAACAAAATCCTTAATTAAGGAACCATAAATTTAGCATTGGAGTAGTCCCTCACTACCAAAAAATGAAGTCATTTTGATTTGATTCTCATCTTTGGTAGAATGCTCGACTGTTAGTGCTCAGTAAACATACTTTACTTGTGTCCAGATCGAATAGCATGCTACTTGCTAATCAACTTTTGCCTCTTCTCTTTTAACTCTTTATTTTGTGTGTTATTATAGATATATGAAGGGTTCAGTTTGTGGGCAACATTCTCTTTGACGTTAATTAAATATAGTAGTACCTTTTCTATTGACATCACATATTTTTAATGTAATTTTGTGATACAGATCGCGCAAAAAGGACAAATTGAGGTATAGATATCCTCGCGGGGAATCTTATCTTGATGTTATACAGAGGTTTGTATCCTAGTATTTCAGCAAGCTGTTTATTATTTGAAAGAAGGATAATTTGTTTAATGCTTAGTTTATTCTCTTTGTCTCATGATTCTTTTGCAGACTGGAGCCTGTGATTATTGAATTGGAACGTCAACGAGCTCCTGTTGTGGTGATATCACATCAGGTTACAGATTCAAATAATATATCTACCATCAATTGATTTCTGTGCTTCGTATGCTAAATGATGCTTCTGATCTTATAGGCAGTTTTGCGGGCTTTGTATGCTTACTTTGCAGATAGGCCACTCAAAGAGATTCCCCACATAGAGGTAATATACTAATATCTGCAGGAGGACTCTTGAGTTGTCAGAGAATATCCTTTAGTATTTGTTGTGATGTCTTTGAATCATTTACTGTATACAGATAAAAACTTTTACCGTTTCATCCGCAGATGCCTCTTCACACTATAATAGAGATACAAATGGGAGTTACTGGCCTCCAGGAGAAACGATACAAGCTCATGTAACGGCGCTGGACTTATTATCATCATGCTGTTGTAAGTAGTAAGCCTCTGTTTCACATGAACATCACTAACACGTAGCATCAGTCTCTGAAATTCACACAAAAGTAAATGTAGTTCAAATGAATCGGTATACTGCCATTTATAAGGCTGCATTTTCTAAATAATCCCGGTGAAGCCTGTAAGATGTAAAATAACATTTGCAGAAATAAGGGCAGCACTGATGCATTTCATTTGTATTTGTAAGTTGTAACATCAACAGAATTATAGCTCGAGGGCAGTAAATAAATTTTACATTTGCTGGTACCTATCTGTTTCTAGCCCCTGTTTTTTAAATTTCTACGTGAGCTTTTATCTTCTGTTCTGAAGTAAACCTAGCTAAGTACGCAAAATGGCTTCGAATTGATCTACCTGTTGGTTGTTGAGATTGCATACCAGTTGAGTGCTACGAGTTTTGTATTGTTTTCTCTTTCTTTCTTTGAAGCGGCAAACGAGGATTAATAATTGAAAGTGTTACTCTCCCAGATCTAAATAACTCTGCAGAATAATTATGGTATTCACACTATCTAAACGCAGACCTTCATGGTTGTACTCGTGGTTGAGACAACCTCACGCACAACCTGAAAAACCAGTATATAAATATATATGTAGACAGACTAAATATGCAGCGGAATGTAAAGCATGCAACACAAGAACACAGA
>JAYMSL010001866.1:0-15740 GCA_036897195.1 Plantago coronopus
TGACAAAAGTCCGGGAGACCACCCCTACAAATATAGTGGGAGGATCCTCTAACCACTTTTCGGTATTTCATGGTCCAGGGGTCAAGGCTCCGACCTTGATCAATGCCCCGACCATGAACCCTTTAGATCAACAGGGCCAAATCTCTGGGGAGCTGGGCTCCGACCTCGAAGAGGTCCCGAGCTCGAACGAGCTCCGACCATGTGGACTTGGACTGCTTTGAGTA
Source organism: Plantago coronopus (assembly GCA_036897195.1). Lineage (NCBI taxonomy): Eukaryota > Viridiplantae > Streptophyta > Magnoliopsida > Lamiales > Plantaginaceae > Plantago > Plantago coronopus. The sequence continues at coordinate 225 of JAYMSL010001866.1, forward strand.
ATTTCCATCTGGCCATGTCTATGCTCCGACCATGAGCATACTCCGACCTTGACGAGAAATTTTGGTAGTGCTTGGCTCTTCGAGGCGCTTTAAAGCTTGCCTAGGGCGCGCACTAGTGTAGGACAATTCGAGGACATATTCGTCCATAACAGCTAGCTTGATATATTTAATCAAGATTATAAGTACAATCAAAAGTTTTCACAAAAATGTTACCAGAAATTAGAAACAGAAACAACAGTATTTTTGTTTCTACTGAAGGAAAAAGAAGCACACTGAAACAGACTTTTAGAGTCTGGTGGAGGAGATGTACCTGACAGTACTTCAAATCCCTGCATTATGTTGATTTAGCGTATTCAGCCTTGTAGAGGCGACCTTCTTGAGAGAAGATTGTTTTAGGGCAATTCAATTCCCCTGGAGCTGGGGACAAGCACGAGATTATAATTTGATTGAATGATTTCATCCCTACAATTTGGTGAATGGAAGAGATAGGAATCGCAAGAAGGGAAGGAGAGAGAAAGAGGGGATAGATGAAGATTGGAGAAAGAAGGAGAGAAGTAAGATAAATATAAAAGTCAAGAAATCTGCACATAAAGGTCCTTGGAAGATGTCAGTCGAAAGTGGTGAAGGGGAATTTGGGGTTGTGTGCAAAGCTGAGTCGAGGAAACCGAAAATGAGAGAATGCACATGGTGGAGCTTGTGCAGTCGACGTGGTACGAGAGACTGTTGGTGCTTACTGTTCACAAAGTTTTCTTCAACGTGTTTTTCATAATTCTATATACTTTCTCGATCGTGGCTTGTAAAAGGCGTACATTGGTAATTGCAAACATGGAGGATAGTAAGTCTGTTATCTTTTTTACTGGTAGCTATTTGGGTGAAATTATGTTTCAATGAATGAAAGAAAGGAAGAGCTTTTGTAGCATAGCCACTTTTTTCTTTATGTTCAACATTTGTTTATTGTAATTCCAGATATAATTAATTTGGTGATTTATTTCAGATTATTTGCAGAGGTTTGAGTTGGTAAAATCGAGTTCTTTTTGTTACAATACATTACGATCGGATAGTAAGATGTCAGCCTTTCAGCCATCCAGAACTCCGGATGGTGCAGATTATGACAAATTATTGCCAATATTGGACTGAGATGGTTGGATTGCCAATGTTTCTCACTTGCACAATTTGTTTAGTTGTATTTTGTAGAAGCTTTATTAATCACCTGAATTAGCTTATCTTGAATGTTAATTTTCGCATTTTGGTTAATTTCTATTGGGATAAAATTCAATATTTATGCAGTATTGTTGATTAGCCGATTGGTTTGAAGTGAATGTTGATCTTCTCTTAGTTCTCTTCTAGACGCCTTTGAGGAAGGAAGACGTGGCTGAAGTTTACGTCTACTAGATGTTTGATGATAATGCAGGTGTTGTTAATCTCACAAAATATAATTGGAGATGCGAGGCAAGAATGGGGGATCATGTATCCAAATATGACTTCGAAGTATCATTTCAGTCTTTGGTTCAATGGGTAAAATGCTGTTGCAGATTGATTATGGTGCTCCTGTTATTTTGGTGAGTATTCTGCTGCTGCATTTTCTCTGTGTTTTATTAAATTGGGATTACCGGATTAGGAATATGACTGAATAATTGAAACATTATTGCTTAGATTGATTGAGACTTAGTGTTTAGAAATATCACGGGAAGCTTGTTGTTGATGACTGATGTATAGCAGACTGTAGATTTCAATTCTCTCTGATTGGAAGTTGAATATAGTACTACATCTATATTCCTGAGTTGTGTTGTTTTGGTAGGAAATTACTATTGCTCTGGTTAACTCGCTTTACTCATTTTCATGATTTCAGCTTCAATCTTCAAGAAGTTCCAAGATTGAAAAACAGATTTGTAGTTAGCTGGTTGATGCATGATACAATGAGAATTAGGTGCATGGATAGTAGAAATACTGGTAGCATAGTGTTCTGGCGTCGAAGAAAACTGGACTATATTCGGTGCCTGGAGAGTGCTGAGATCATTGCAGCAGCATATGGAGTCGACCTTGCGGTAGAGAAAGGATGGCTAGATATAATGCTGGAGAGTAATTGTGTTGCAGTAAACCAAGCACTACAATCCTCAGTGCCCTGTTTCCGATCCGCCGGGCATATTATATACACACCATCAAGGCTAAACTGGAAGTTTCAGGAGATTCCACTGTAAGCAGATTCCTAGAAAATGTAATACCATAGCGGCATAACACATGAGCTAAGCAGGAGCATTCAGAGTGATAGTGAAGGCTCTGATGCCTTGCCTATTTGAGGCTGATTATGACTTCTGTACAGTACATGTTAAAGACAAGAGAAGTAGAGAAGTAGACAGTAGAGTTTTCTTTATGACATTGGAAGTAGAGAAGTAGACAGTAGAGACAAGACAACGTAGGTCATGGTTTTTGATTGCAGCTTCTGGGGATTTGATTATTTTTTCACACTAAAATCAGTTTCCTAAAGTAATTAGTATTCCTATTTCGTATAGTATTCTTATTCTTTAATTGTTTAGTAGTAGTTCACAATGTCCTATATTCTTTTGCCACACAATGTCCTATTTTCTTATAGTATTCTAATTCCTAATCAGTTTAGTACTTCTCAATTTTAAACCCTTATATATACAATGAATATGCACACATAACATTCAACTTTTACTGTTTTACAAAGCGCAAGATGAAAAGAAAGAGAACACTTATTGCACACTCAAATTTTCCAGAGTCAAGCAAACAAGGTGAAGAAAGAGGACGGGCCACAAATCATGACCCATTCATGATGGAATCAACAGGTAATCACTTCTTAATTCTAAAACTTAAGATTGTTGGTTGTTTAGTTTTATACAGGATATCACGTCTCAAATTAGAATTCCTATTCCTTGTAGTATTCTCATTCCTAATGCAATTCTAATTCTTTATATCGTATTATATTTTAGAACAAATCCTTTAGTTTCCTAGAGTAATTAGTATTCCTATTCCTATTCCGTATAGTATTCTTATTCTTTAATCGTTAGTAGTTAACAATGTCCTATTTTCTTTTGCCATACAATGTCCTATTTTCTTATAGTATTCTGATTCCTAAACCGTTCAGTACTTCTCAATTTTAAACCCTTATATATAGAATGAATATGCACACATAACATTCACCTTTTACAGAGAGCAAGATGAAAAGAAAGAGAACACATATTGCAAACTCAGATTTTCCAGAGTCAAGCAAACAAGGTGAAGAAAGAGGACAGGCCACAAATCATGATCCATTCATGATGGAATCAACAGGTAATCACTTCTTAATTCTAAAAATTAATTTTTCCAATACAAATAACAAATAAACATAGTTATGCAATTTGATTCGTTCCCTCCTATTTAACGAAAAATTTCAGGAAATTCACAAGCACGAAATCATGACGAACATACCAATCCCAGTGATGGCCCCGAAAGAAGTTTAAGCGGAAGACGCCATTTTAAGAGAGCCAAGAAACCTGAGCCTGGGCGGTTTGCAACGATCAGGATGATAAGTACAGAGCCATCACTCCTCACCAAAGTTAATCCATGCTCCCACTGTGCAGCAATAAGATTCTATAAAGAGACACTGGGATTTTGTTGTTCTAAAGGAAAGGTTTCAATAGAACCGCCGGAGATGCATCCACTTCTTTGGAACATGTTCACTGACCAGGAAAGTCACTTAGCAAAAGAATTCAGGCGAAAGTGCCGGTCATATAATAACTCATTTGCCTTCACCAGTCTTGGAATGACAACCGATAAGAAGCTAGCAAACAACGACAAAGGCAACTACATACTTAAGGTAAACGGTACGGTGCACCATTACATCGAAGATTTGGAACCACGAGACGGTACACCTGTATCATTACAGCTCTATTTCTTCGACACTGAACACGAAGTCCAAAACAGAATGTCCACTTATAACGATCTGAATGCTGACATAATAACAGAACTGATGGATATAATGAAAGTAAATCCTTACGAACAGTTCTTCAGGGGGTTAAAGGAGAAAGACAATTTGGAAGACCACAGAATAGTATTACGAGCCGATCCTGAGGTCAAAAGAGGAGTAGGCGAAGGAACGTACAGCCTACCGGTGGTAGATCAGGTAGCTGCAGTATGGGAAGAACAAGAAAACCTCGACAGGCACAAGTTCAGGGATATTCAAGTCTACACAAACTCAGGAAGAAAGCATTCAGTGAGCTACTACTACGGATGCTACGACCCGTTACAATATCCACTATTATTTCCATACGGAGAACCAGGTTGGCAAGTCGGCATACAAAAGCTAAAGCCTGGTGGTTCGATCGGTGCAAATGGCAGAAGAAACTTTTGCCCTAGGAAAAGGCAGACTTCAGCAAAATTCCATTCGTCTCCGGAGTCACTACTGAACGAAGAATTGCAAAGTAAGTAACCAACTGCAACACACTTGACTTGATCATTATAATATATTATTTATTCATTAAATGCCTTAATCATATAATTTTCCCGCATTTTACATTTCACGTATCAACATGTTAAATTTGATTCATACTTCCATGAACCTTCTTTTCAGATCTGGATTGCCCGAGAAAAGGGAGGAATAATGTCTCAATACGCGAATACTACTGCTACCTATTCCAGATCAGGATCACAGATGAAACAAATATACTAAAAATGGGACGTCTGGTACAACAGTTCATCATCGACTGTTACATAAAAATGGAGACTCAACGCCTAGATTTCATGAGAGAACAACAGAAGGGGAGGACAGCCAGAGTAGAAACGATGAAAGCAATAAAAGAGTTTTTAGAATCCGAAGATGACTTAGACAGCTCCAAGATAGGTAGACTGATTGTATTGTCGGCCTCATTCCAGGGAAGCCCATGGGACTTGAAACGTAGGTACATGAATGCCCTTGCACTGGTACAGAGATACGGAAAGCCGGACATCTTCATAACTATGACATGCAACACTAACTGGAAAGAGATACAGGACCATTTACTTCCAGGTGAAGACCCTATGAACAGACCGGATCTTCTCACCAGAGTATTCCACGCGAAAAACGAAGCTTTGAGGGAAGAACTAATAGACAAGGGAGTACTCGGCGACGTAGCAGCTTATTTCTTCGTGATTGAATTCCAGAAAAGGGGCCTACCCCATTCCCACTGGCTGATAGTGCTCGACAAGAAATACAAGCTTACGTCACCTGAATCTTACGACACATTCGTGAGCGCAGAAATTCCAGACCCAGAAGTTTATCCTCACCTACACAACTGCGTGAAGAAACACATGATGCACGGTCCGTGTGGGGAGCTCAATGACAAAAACGTATGCATGCAAGGGAGGGACACATGCAAGAACAAATTTCCAAAGCAATTTGCAGACACGACAACTCACAAGCCAAATTCGTACCCGAATTACAAGAGGACAGACAACGGCCGTAAGATTTACACTCGTAACCATGAGCTTGACAACAGATGGGTAGTTCCATACAATCCCTACCTCCTCTCCATGTTCGACTGCCACATGAACGTAGAGATAGTATCAGATATTAAGCTCGTCAAATACTTGTACAAGTACGTCTGCAAGGGGAAGGACAAAGTGAGATATTCAATATCACAAGAGTCGGAGGACGGTACAGTAGATGAGATAAAGAACTTCCAGAATGCACGATGGGTCTGCGCTCCTGAAGCTATGTGGAGGATATACGAATTTCGCCTCAACGAGATACACCCACCAGTCAATCAACTGCACATTCACGAACCGGACCAACAACCAATATTTATACCTAAATGGAAGAGTGCAAAAGAAGTTAGAGACGATCCAAGAAACTCTCAGACACAGCTCACCGAATTTTTCCGCATGAACAGGGAAGAACCAAAAGTTAGGGAGAAACAGTTACTGTACAAAGAGTTCCCAGAGCACTACAGATGGATAGATGAGGACAGAACGTGGAAAGAAAGAGAACGGAAATCAATTTTTATGATCGGGCGACTGGTCACGGTCAATCCTATGCAGCCAGAAAGGTACTACATAAGAGTCTTGTTGAATCACGTCAGGGCACCGACCTCATTCGAATACCTAAGAACAGTCGATGGACAACTCTGCGATACATTCAGGGAAGCGGCAAGGTTAAGAGGACTGTTGCAATCAGACAACGACTTACAACAAACAATGCAAGAGGCAGTATTATACGATATGCCCTACGTCATGCGTCGCCTCTTTGCCACAATATTATTTTACAACTCGCCGACTGACCCAAAGGCACTATGGGAAGAATTCAAGAATTACTTGTCCGATGATTTTCTAAGAGAAAACAACGGAGATGAAACAGAGGCACACAGGAAAGCGCTGCACTCAATAGATGTATTCCTACAGTACAACGGGAAGAGAATAGACGAATACAACCTCGTCGACTGTGTTTTCAGTCAAAAGTCAAAACAGACTTCTTTTTTTTTTTGGGAGACTACGGGGCCATGCCCCTAGTATTTATTAATAGAATGGAAAAGCGTTCACGGAGGCTTATAGGAGCTCCTGTACAAAATGGCATTCTCGGGCACAAAAGACGACATAACATGCGAATTACATAGAAAACACATAAGATATGCTAACTGCCTAATGATGAAACAGTCTTCTGCATACAAATTCTTCAGCCAAGTTAGATCCCACGTTAGTCCCATACTCCAGTCAGTATGATCGACAAGAGTTGTGATTCCACGTAACATGTTTACTACTTCTTCGTATTCCTGTCCGAAAATTTTAATTTGACTTTTCATTGAACAAATAAGAAAGTGAGTATATAGTTTTAAATAAAATATGGATAGTGAATTTTAAAATTAGATAATATTTATTGGTACTGGATTTGAAAATTTAATACGGTGGTTAACTTTTAAAAATTTATTTATTTATAAAAACGAAGTGAAATATTTAAAAATAAAAATGAGAATCTTTAAATGTGATACCTAAAACGGAAAAATGAGAAGTTTTGAATGGACCGGAGGAAGTAAATTACTTGGACGTGAATCCAAACTTTTAGGCCAAGGAAACCAAATGTTAAATGATTAGACAGATTAGTGCAACAAGTATAATGCCAAATCTACACAATGTAGGACGTATGTATACTTCTTCATCATGAATCTAAACTTCTAGCCAAAGGCAACCCATGTAGAATGTTTACATGATGGAGAAAATCACGAAAGGATTTATTCTTTTAAACAATAAAATAGGTTGATTAGTTAGCAATTACCGCGGATAGCAGTACATTCAACGTATTAAAGAATGTAAAGAATGTATGAAAACAAAAATCTTATTATAATAATGACACTTCTTTTGTAAGCTTCCAACTCTTAAGCTCCTAATTTCTGACCAGGTTCAGCAACAACAAATCCTCCATTCGGTATATGCAGCCTGCTCCAGTAAATTCAGCTCTCCATGCATGAATTCACGACTTGACTTGTGTACCACTGTACCTCGAAGGTTCGAATCTTGATATCGACGTATGCACTACTCAAGACTCTTCAATCTTTGAATGATTGACATCTTCTCACAGATGCTAGGAAATACTGTTAAAGATATTTATGGTGTGTATAATTTTTATTTCCTTTCAAACGTTGAAATCAACCATACGCAATTCATCCCATGAAAGATAATCGTAAGGGACATTGTAGGAAGAGGCTCAAGTCCGTAAAACCCTCTGCATTATCCATACATAATACGAAAGCTTTTTCCAAACTCATAGGTAGTTATTAATACCAAGTGATTGTAATTAATTAGTGCTAAATATCACTAACTACAACGATTACTTACACGCTTGAAAAATACTGTCAACTTTTTGTCTGAGTTCAGATTTAAGTACTAATTTGAAAATATTCAATAATTAGATTGCAAATATACCATCCATATCCCATACAACTCTTCCAATATATCAAATTTCTCCTTTATTTTCTCTAATTTTTTGTAATCTTAATATGTCAAAATACACTTATCCAAACATAAATCCGATTTCACCAAAATAATCTCTTCGTTAATATCTACGATTCGACACCAGTAATTGATATGTTTCGACAACATTTTGTTTCTAAAGAATAGTCGAAACTTACCCAACTTTATCAAATAAAATTAAAAACTTATTTTATTAGATCATAAATTATATTTAGTTTTAAAATAAAAACACAAAATAAGGAAAAATACAAAATATTATAGAAAAGTGCCACAATAACACGCGTAGCGTGTTCAGAATCCTAGTATATCTATATATATTGAAAAGATAAAGTATTTGCTCGCTCATATTTTCAAATTGATAAGCCGGGCTGGCAACGTGGTCCATAAGTAAATGGCCCAAGTTCCAAACATACGGTCTTGAGGCTCTCAAGGGCCCAGCCCAAGCCATGAACTAATCTGACAAGTAACAAACAAGTATATTATCCCCAAAGAGAGAAAAGAAAAAGCTATAATAATAATAATAAATAAATATATATATACACACGGAAGAAACTAGAGGCTATCGAGAGATCTAGGGTTTCGAAAGCTTATCGGATCGAAATTTGGGAGCGACAAGCGAGATGAAGACAACGCCCATGAATGTGTTGCTCTGGAGGGAAGCGAACGAGAAAGAATTTGCAATATGTAAAGCAAGATATGATGAACTTCGTCTCCTCCTGCCGCCGGAGCAGCCGAAACGTGAGTTCGTTGATAATGAAGCTTGTGTTAAAGCTATGCGAATTAAGAACGAAGTTATTATGATAAATCTGATGGAAAATAAAGAAGAGATGATGAACCAGAAGTGGCACATGATTGATAAGGAGATGCCTTTGGGAAAACACTGGAGGAGTAATTATATGGATATGATGCGGAATGAGGAGACGCGCTGGATCAACATATTCGATGAGGATTACTGGATCAACATATACGAAGAAGATGAAGATGAAGAGGAATATGCTGATGAGGAGCAGGAGGAAGAGGTAGAGGAAGAGTATGATGATGATGATGATGAAGAAGGGGATGGGGAAGGGGAAGAGTATGATGATGATGAAGAAGAAGAAGGGGAAGCTCTGGATTCATTTTGTTTGAAATTCCCATGGAACCCTGAGTTTCTGTCTCTCCACAGTAAGCATTTTATTGTTCTTATTCATTTCTACTGAATAATGCAAGTGCAAGTATGTGTGTAAATAACTGAATGCCTTACCTTTCTGCAGTTCCTACCCAAGTTTTTTTTTTCTATTAATATTGTGTAATTGTGTTATTTATGTATGTTTAAATAACTGAATGAATCCTGTCAAAAAAAAAAAAAAAAAAAACTGAATGGATGTGTTGCCTTTCTGCAGTTCCTTGTATAAGTCTTCGGCCTCACACTGTGCAGATATGTTCACTCAAACTTACTAGAGAGGATATGGATTCAGTGGATGTGTATGGTCTCATTCACGTCTATTCCCAAACTGGACGTCATTACCAAGTTATCTTCAACCGCAACAGAAACAACCCCCAAACCCTCACCCAAAAGGTTCGTTTCATTTGTTTTCTACTCTTAGATTCTGTTATATGACCATATAATTATAATTCTAAACCAAATGCTGTTTTCGATATGTATTATTAATGTGTGTGCATGTTTTGATTGATTAACTTATATATTAGGCCGCTTAGTTAATTCCATCAATTTTAGTTGTATCATTTATGCTATATCCTCACTCCACACTGTTGATTGATTGTGCTTCTAGCTCATACCTCTTCTCTGGTTCCACTTTACTTATTACTTATGCACACTCAGTTCCAAGGCACCGTCATTGTTTTATTTACACTAGCAGTTTCTAAGTTCCAAGGGTTTTGTAATATTTCAGCATCCATGCTTTTGGTTGGCTATTGGCAATTTAATTGCACGTGCTTTACCATAAGTTAATTACAACAAAAAAGGCTTTATACTACAGTTTTAAAGCGTGACATGTAGCGAAAAAGCATGGCAAGAAGTATATACCACGCTTATAAAGCGTAGCAGTGCCGTGGCATAAAAACCTGTGGTAAAAGAATTAGGCATAAATCGCCGTCGTATAAAGTCTTTTGCCACGCACGGAAAGCGTGGTACAGTATATCAGTGCCATGTCTTGATTGTTTCGACTAACTTATTAGGCAGGCTAGCTAATTCCATCAATTTTAGTTGTGAATGCGCCTGACATCATTTATGCATATATGCTGGCTCCACAATTTTGATTGATTGTGCTTCTAGCTCATATTTCTTCTCTGCTTCCTCTTTACTCGTTACTTGGGTCAATAATACAATTACAGTAAATATACTTGGGTTAGCTAGCATGTGTAAATTTGAGCATATAGATACTGCTCGAACTTAGGTTACATGGGCTTAAAATCAAGTCAGGAACTCATTGAATGTAGTGTGCTTACACTTTAAGCTGCAAAACCAAGGTGAGTACAACTAGAACAATGACAAGCTTGCCCTGTGGATGAGCCACCAACCCTATGAATCCTGTAAGGATCAAAACTGGTAACTTAATTACCATCATCATTTAACATTTGATAATGAACAAGGTAGAATTCACTGTGAAACTTAAATACTCTGTGGGATGGGTAATGGTAAAATCAACATGTTTTAGTTCCTCGATGAATATCAAGTTCTTAGGCCAGCGAAGCTATTTGTCACTACAGTCCTTTATATGTACTATCAAGTCTCTTGCTTAAAGACTAATTTCATTATTTTTTCCTTTTTTCTTTAGAATTCAATTTGAGAAGCAATGATCAATTTTAGATATATTGTTAAATTGCGTGCAAGTTTTGATCGATTCGACTAACTAATTATTAGGCAGGCTAGCTAATTATCATTTATGCATATATATGCTTGCTCCACAGTTTTGATTGATTGTGCTTCTAGCTCATACTTCTTCTCTGGTCTGGTTACACTTGTTACTTGTGTACACTCAGTTCCAAGGGTCGTCAAAGATTTATTTTCACTAGCAGTTTCTAAGTTCCAAGGGTTATGAAAGATTTCAGCATCCATGCTTGTTTACCCAACTCACTTTGTTTGGCTATTGTCAAATTCATTGCACGTGCTTTACCGATTTCCAGAACAAGTTTTTATTCTTGAGAGTTTTACACTTTACAAACTAATTAATTTCATTTGCCATATTCCAGTCCATTCTTTTATTAGGAATAAAAGTAAGCATGTGATCTGCCTATTAATCACTGGCTATGCATTTATGCTGCAGGATCCATATTTACTACTCACAGGTCCTACCCTTCCTCCTCAGGCTCCTCCGCATCGTCTTGTTATACAAGGAACCCTGAAATTGAAGAGCACTACTGAATCTGAGGACAAATATCTGAGCGTATCCATTTGCTGTGAGGATGGCAAAGTGAAGGACATGCAAAAGGTGAAAGACTTTCAAGATAAGGAGACGGGCAAACCGTTTGTGTGCACAAAACCGGACACCGGAAAGCCCTACTTGCTGGATCTGACACGTACCGTTGTCATCTTCAGCCTTGTGGCCACTATCTCCGTGCATGTTACAAGGAGGGATGAGCAGCAGCCAGACTGCTGTTTTACAGCCTGTACTGGCATCACACGGGGCATGGACGTTGTTCTACTCGACTCCAGAGGTGGTAAGGTGCCCTTTCATGGTAAGAGCGACATGATTCAGCTCGCACGACGTACTATCTGTGTGGAATCTGAGGGGTTGCTTATATTTAAAATAAAGCACGGTAATTTGAAGGAGTTAATATTCCCTGCTGGAAAATTGATTGGTGAAGTCACTGCTGCTGAAGAATACACTTGTCCAGCTTCTATTGGCTCGTGGAATATAGTAGTCAGAGTCAAATGGTCGGAGTATTCTGATTGGCGACCCAAACGCTAAATGATGTTGTCCCTTATCGTCCTATCAGTGTTATATTTTTATACAAGTATATATTTGGAACTTGAGGATTAGTGGTAATTAAACTAGTTTTGAAGTGGCATTTGTGCTAACTGTGATCTAAGTTGATGATGTTCCTGGTGTTTAACCTTTTGGATCTTTATCTTTATTGTAATTAAATTTGATTTCCTGATGCTTACCCCATACATACAAGAAAAAGGGTTAGGGGCATATCTTTGCTAAGTTCTATCTTCCTGTTTAGAGTTGTGTATATTGCTCCTCATTTGTATTTCGGTTTCTTATTGAATGCATTAGTCATTTCTTGGGTACATTATGTTCTGGAATCTGGACATTATTTTATGTTACACTGTCGTGTAGGTGGATTTATAGTTTTGCAGTTCTACGTATGGAGTTCATTATTTGAAGAGCTGGATGAGTTTTAGAGGGGAGTAGGTTTACAAGTGAATTCTGCTTATGAAATCGCCTACCCGATACTATCCCAGAAGCTTGAATAATGTTGGATTTCTGTACAGAAACTTGAGTGTGTCTTAACAAGCTAGCTGTTTCTTGGATGTTAGCTGTAAATTTTAGTGATGGGATTGTGTAGTTGCATTTATTTGTCATTTTGAGCTTCTAGCAACCTAAAGATATACGACCTGCATCCTGTCTTGATGTTTCTTTCTGTATGCTTGGCGAAGAAATTGGTATTATCGTCTCTTTCAGAGAAAATACAAACTTTGAATGCCTTATGTATCAACTGTTCCCAAGTCAGCCTTCATGCATGCTGTCATTTTCCTTTGCTAAAACTATTTGCATCAGATAGATAATCTCTTGTAATGTTATGTAGGCTATTGATGACGATTGTAACCAGACAAGCCAAATGGTCCTCCAATGGCCTCAAGGAACTTTCGCCTCGAAGGTTAGCTTTATATTGCACAGGCTTTCATTTTTCAATAGACGGACCATGTACCGATTCAGCTCAATCGTCTTATATGTGGTTACTTACTCCCCATGCTTCCGAAAAAGTTATTTACCCGAGCCAAATGATCAGAAAAGTTGGATTTTTGATATAGTATAGGAAAATGATATGGATGTTTTAAACATGTATCTGAGATTTTATTGCAGAATGATGGAGTGCCTTTTTTCTCAATGTGGTTTTATTTATGGTTTAGTAGTTTTAATTTATGGTCAAACAAACTTTCGAAAATTCAAACGTTTCATGAGTACTTTGGGATTTATTATTCCTGTGTGTTTTGATTTCATGTGCAGTTTCAGCTCAACAAATGAGGAACAGATTTATATAATTGATCTTAAAATGTCCCATTTAAAATGTTCACATTCTTACGAAATTGGGAGTATAGGATTGATAAATTCTGTAGGGTTACTATTTGGATAAAGAATGGTTGTATAATTGTAATTGGGGTGTTTTTTTTTTAAAGAATTGAGTTAACATTAGATAGCTGGTTGCAATTTTCCAATTGACCATTTCTAATGGGGAACTTAGATAAATAATATTTCCCATTTCAGATGGAATGGAGGGAGTATGTTATCCTATTTGAATTCTAACGTAGTCCTCGATTAGCCAGTAATTAGTCCTTACATTTGCAAGGGTGGATTTGTTACACCTCAGTTTTATATTTGCTCAGCTGGCTAGATTTTATGTCCTGGTTATATTCTGTATCTAGCAAGAAGTGAGAACAATATTCTTCTAAATGTTTTAGTTACTGTTTCCAAATTATTATGATAATTTAAAACTGATTTAGAAAAATTGATTTAAGAGAATCGCCTCTGAAGGTGCATATCTGAAACATCTTTTTTAGTTTCTTTTAAGTTGGTCAGTGGCCAAAGACGTTTCCTGGTAACCATCATTTCTGCTTCTGCTACAAAGCAGCTGCAAACACACACTCAGTTTTTCTTGATCTTTTGAACACTGTTATAGAGGAAGGAAACTGATTTAACACCTATTTTCATACTTGCGGAGTGGCCTGATTTAATTTAGTACTTCCTCCATCCCGGATCAAGGTTTGCAGTTGCTTTTTTAAGGTTAAAATAGGGAATATGTTACTTTCGAATTAAATATTGGTAGTGGGGTTGTAAAGTAATGGTAATGGGGTTGAAGAAATAAATTTAATATTATAGTTTTACCGAAAATGGAAGTGTAAACCTTTGATTGGGACACCAAAAAAGGAAACTGCAAACCATGATATGGGACGGAGGAAGTACTATTAAAGAGATTATCTGATAGGTCAACCAGCAAGTATTTAATCCTGAGAACTTGTCTTTCTCATGGTTTGCTGTTCTAAATTATCCTTCTTGTTGTTTTTAGGTTGGTCCTCCTACAACTTTGATTCCTGATTGCAATGGGCACACAGAATTAAGGTCTGCTTTATTCGTTCTTTCTCATCTCTTTTAGGCATGCGATGATGTTGTGTATGTATCTTGATGTTGTTATCACATGGACCATTTCCTATAGTGAGATTCTAAATCATCTTCTTTCTTTGCAGGGATAGAAGTAAGGATGATTCTATAATAGCTGTCAAAGATAGGAAGGTAGTTGCTTTCACTTTATGATGTTTTTAGGTGTAGACAGATAGTTGATTTTTTAAAGCATAGTATGTCTAAGATTTGCAGTCCCAAAATCCTTTTGTTTTATTGGGCTAATAATGGAGTGAAATGCTATTTTCATGCTGTTAGAATCTTGTAAGCAAAGTGATTTGTCCACATTATTGGAATCTGGTGCTTCATTTGTTCTCTGTATTCTTGTTAATAAGTTGTCAATGTTGCAGGTACGGCTGAAAGATAATGCTTCACTTTATGGCCTGTGCAGGTCATGGTTGAGAAATGGCTTCCCTGACGAAACTCAGGTGTGTTTTTCTGCATATTACCTATCTCATCATTGATACACCAACTTCTTGTATCTGTTTTTGTCTTTATGAGAGTTTACATATGTTGGGCTAATTGTAAGTATCTGGTATCTTATGTGAACTAATGGATGAAAGATAATAGTTCATCTACTTAAGGTATCGATCATTTTTTGTCGGAAATACAAAAATGAGCTTGCCAGTTACGTTTTCTTGACATCATTGTATGTTACTCTGGAACTATTTTGCCATCATGCTTTACTAATAAGATTAGAACCAATCTCAGCATTTCCTGTTCCTTATCTGCTGCCTGTAATATCACAATTATTCATACAGTTGCTGCTAATATGATAATTTTAGGCTAAAGTGAAGCTGCATTTATGGTGTTGCCAGTCACTTGGAGTTGAGTTTTAATTGATTGTTAAGACACTATGGTCTCCAGACTGACTATCTCGCCAATTTTTCCTTTGTATTTCGTGGAATATCTGAATTGGTATAGGTAGAATTATGTAATCTTAACTGTATTCAAAGATACTTCCTTTGGGGAGGGGAAGGGGCGGGTATAAAGCTGCATTTGGTGAGTTGGCAAAAAGGTCGCATCCCTATCAAGTTTGGTGGTCTCGGTCTTCACAGGTTGCTTGTCTCTGTAATAAGGCACTCGATTTGGTAATGAGAGAGTTTTTTTGGCACCTTATGATTGTGGACAAGTATGGCGAATGAGAGGGGGGGGGGGGGTCTAATGAGTGCCTTGGACCAATGGTGGGAGTTTGTGGGGGTTCATTGGATAGGGATAGCATGAAATTCAAAGG
>JAYMSL010001867.1:0-15733 GCA_036897195.1 Plantago coronopus
AACGGATACAGACACACACACCATAAGTTCAGAGTTATGCCCTCTCTTATAATACTTTCTCATCAACTAGTACTCACTGGATCCTTACATAAACTCCAACTTCAATCTATGTTTTAGATTTACTCATTTACCATCTTTTTCATCAAAAAGCAATTTCATATTATAGAACCAAGAAAACGAACTTCCTTACATTTTGAAGAACAACTAGTGTAATTACTCAATATATAGACTCTGAAAGCTCAATATATAGACACACACCATAAGTTCAGAGTTATGCCCTCTCTTATAATACTTTATCATCAACTAGTACTCACTGGATCCTTGCAGAAACTCCAACTTCAATCTATGCTTTAGATTTACCATCTTTTTCATCAAAAAGCAATTTCATATTATAGAATCAATAAAACGAACTTCCTTACATTTCGAAGAACAACGAGTGTAATTACTCAATATATAGACTCTTAAACCTAACCCAGCATGAATCAACAATAATTCCATCATAAAAGATATACGAATGAAACACAACACATAGAAATTAAAGATGCTGATAAGAAATACTAAACCCTTACCAAAAAGACGCTCCTTGTAGGTTTTGAATAATTAAAAGCCCTGCATAAAGCACAGAAAGCCGATAGTAAGAAAAACGAAAAACAAATGAAATAAACTGGAAGGGGAGAAGAGAAGAGAGGTGAGAAATAGAGATTTCTAAACTAACGAGTAGATAAGGATGGATTCAAACCTGATTTTGTTATGCCTCGATTGAAATTAGGGATTTTACAATATAGAAATTGGGGAAAATCTGATATCAAACTACCAGAGGCGAACACATTAGGAGATTCAAGAAAATAAGGCAATATCTATAGAAGATCTGTGTAGATTATTTCACCTGAATTCTGTCAAGTCGATTGTGAAGCGGTGAAGGTTTGAGAATGGCCGTCGGCCCGTCGCGAAGCAATGAAGAAAACGGGTGAGGGTTGTGTTGTAAAATAAAGTGTAAAAAAGGACAGAAATCTCGTGTTCCCTTATATATTTAATTTTGATCTCCCCTTGAACAAATGTAAAATTTCATTTTCCCTCTCTTTGATTTCATTTTTGGTAAAATTGGAGGGAAGTTTTCCCCCTTTTTTTATTTTTATTTTTAAATAAATTATGAACACCTTATTTTTTGGTAAAATTGGAGGGAATGAGTTGTTTTTTTAGTATTTTAATTAAAAACATGTAAGTAAAATTTATGTGATTAATTTAAAAAAAAACATTATAATCCGTCCAAGTCTTACCGATATACATCTTGCGAGACATTGGTTTTTTATTAAGTTAAGGAAAAACAAATCTTCTCGACTCAATTACTAAACTCGTGAATCCTATACGTACATGAAGCACTAATACACTAACATGAACCACTGATATACTAAAACAAGTACTCATACATGGATACACTTTAAGAAGCACCAAGTCACTAAAAATAAGAACCGATACACTAAAAATAAAGCATGGACGCACTTATATACTACAATAAATACTAATACACTAATACATGTCGTATGAATGAATATCGTGCACGGCAGAATAACATACATATAACACCAAGCATATATGTGTAGATACTTTCATATCATTGTCACGCATTGTAAGAATGAAGATCTTACTTAAACTCTGACAATTGCTAGTTGTTTGGCGTTCTTCATGTTGGCTTTTACTAATACAAAAATTTGGGAAAGACCACCTATTTGTGAACTTTTCAAAAAGACCACCTAACGATATCATAATATACGATGTTATCAATACAATGTCCAATGTTACTAATATTACTAATATGGTAACATATTAATAACATTGAACATTGTATTGATAACATCGCATATTATGATACCATTAGGTCCAATGTTATTAATATTACTAATATGATAACATATTAGTAACATTGGACATTGTATTGATAACATCGCATATTGTGATGACATTAAGTGGTCTTTTTGAAAAGTCCACAAATTGGTGGTCTTTCCCAAGTTTTTCTCAATCTGAATATAGTTTTTTGGAAATTTGCAGTCCGTCGCTACATCCGTCGCAAATTCCGTCGCTAATATTAGCGACGGATTTAGCGACGGACTGCAGCACATGGGCATATTCCGCCGCTTTCGTACAAATTCCGTCGCTAAATCCGTCGCTAAATCTTCAAATTGCGACGGTATATGTAATTGTCTGATATAGGAAAACATAACAAACTGGAACATATATAAATCATTTCCATGAGAGACCAGTGGGAGAAATGCGAAAATTCATATTAGAATTCAGAATGTGTATTTAAAACCATAGATTTGTAACTTATAGAGTGCCTGATATATAATCAGGATTTTTAAAATAAATTACTACTACCTTACCTCCGTCCATCAAATGATTCCCATTTAATTTTATTCACCGCTTTTCGTGGCGCAAAATACATTTAAATTATATCGTCGAAAAAAATTGGAAAAATTATATTAAAACAGATCAGTATTTATACTATTTTAATATAATTTCCTAATTTTAATTTCTAGGTGTGATTTATAAGTAATTTACGTCCGGAAAAAATTCAACAAAAAGCGAATGAGAAACTTTTTTACGGAAAGAATACTAGACTAGTGGGCCGGCAGACAACTAAGTTATATACTGATATATATTAGTTAAGCCTACACACATCTGTCTCGCAAATTCAGTAGATAATAATTAATTAAGACAAAGAAACTTATTAATTATGACAGTCAAAGATGGTTGTTTCTTATAACTATTTTGGTCCGGTTTGATTGAGAGACGCTGCTCTTAACTTTCCGAAGCCACGGTGGCCTGAAATTGACATGCTCCGAATCTGATCGCAATTGAAAGACATGTCTCTTGCATCTTAGGGAATCGACGACGTTAACTCCTTCGACTACGACATCAATACCATCTTCTATATTGTAAACTACCACTTGTGTATGCATCTTGAACACAGCTATTTCGTCATTGTACAAACCCAATGGCTCCAGGAACCGGTAATTTTCTATGTTCCGCAAGTTCACAACTAAATGCCTCGTCCATTGTATGTTTCTTGGTTGCGATAATTGCCATATTTCCATCTCCCCTTGTTGCAGGCGAGTGAACCCAAGTTTCCCTTTGTACTCCACTAATTGTACCATGTCTGTTTCACCATGGTTAGGTAGTGGAAGTCTGTCGAATGAGTAGTCATCCAGACACAACGAGAGAACGTCATTTGTACTTAGAAGCCAGTAGACAGAGGTGCCAACAGAAACTCCGCTATGCATACACATGATAAAGACGCCATAAGGCAAGACCAATTCGCCCATAGTGCTCCAAGTCCAATCCTTGGAGTCGAATATTTGCACTCCTCTTCTGCTGGTACCATCGTATTTTCTATCAACATTCTGGTCGCTGAAATAAACAACAAATCAACACCAAAAATCAATGCCATATATATAATTTCATCAATTTTCACAGAATATATATCGACTTACTCTATAATTCTGACAATTTTGTAGTGGAGATAGTCCGTAGATTTCATAACCACGATCGTAACGTTTTCATAGATAGTGAGACAAACTCTCATTACTGATGGATTGGGCAGATACATCCACTGCCCGGTTGCGGGTTTGCAGACGTAATATTGCTTCATCCAACGACCAGTACTCTTTTTAATCTGATTTAGTACGCAACATAAAACCCCTTGATTGCAAGAGGACAAGATTGTGACGCTGCTCGAGCCCCTGTGATCTGCATGAGGATTAATGTTAATTGACAAGGCCTTCGGCTCATACGACGTTGTTACAAGCTTATACGAGGTGTCCCCATGACTCCAGTACCAATCCTTTCTACCATCGTGTATGATGTAGCCGTGAAGGATGTTTGCTCTCCTGGAGATTGTATGCATGAAGCTTGATTCGCTAAGCAATTGTTGCCACTGTCTCGACACAGCCTTGCAGGTATCTAGAGCTTTCAAGGAAGTTATTCGAGATAGAATTTCGAAAATCATGTCTGAATTGAGTTCGGTTAATGTAGCAGATGAAGAAGCCATCGTGTATGAGAGAAGAGCGAGGTTTCAGAGAATTTGTTGAGAGATGCCTGAGCTAGGGTATAGCTTATAGCTAGGTAGGGGTGTTGACGAGTCTTCGAGAAACGCGGAGAGAGTTTGATTATATAGAGGAAGTCATATATGTGACCAAAACTTCAAGTAAAAGGAAGCTTAATTTTTTAAATTGTTTTTGTTTTAATTACAGAGCAAGTACAATAAATAATTAATGCACCGCCAGAAAACATGCAGAGAACTTTATGCAAGACTATTATTCAAATTATTGAATTTCATGTTTTTCCATGCTATTCTATTTATTCAATTAAAAATACATAATTATTCAGTTGAAATATATAAAAGAGTATTAGAGTGACTTGACAAGAATTGGTTAGTAGAGTTTTGTGTGTCAGTTAACAGATGAATAGTGAAATAATTGTTAGTAGAGAATTGAGAAAAGTGTTTAGATATAGATTTGAGTTTAGTAGGTTTTATGAAGTAATATTATCGGGGTGTAAGAGATGTGTAAGAAAGGTGTAAGAGGTGGTGTATGTGTTTAAGATAGAAAATTGTGGGGTATGTGTAAGAGGATGTAAGAGATGTGTAACAGTGTGAAAGGAATAAATAGGAGGAATATTGGGGGGAGAGTGGCACAAAACTCAAGTGTGTTAAGGCACATAAGAGAGCAGCTGGGCACTCAGCTTTTTTTTGGGTAAAACGTGTTAAGGGCCCTTAACAGAGCAGATGGCTCTTGGCCACTTAGGCCGTATGTAACTCAATTAATTGTGGAAACTCTATTAAGTTGAAAGTTTTACTATTTTATGTTTTACCTTTTCTACATATTTGTGATTTAACTGTTTTGTTATTTTCGAGGAACCTACCTTATTATCAAAAACGTGTCATTCAAAGAAGTGACATTCGAAGAAGAGGTGAAAATATTTTAGAAATGACAATCTTAAATATCTATGAAAAAGAATATAATGGAGAATTTACTAAAACAAGCTTATTTAAGTGAAGAAGATGGAAATTTTCACACAAGGAACAAAATTCCAGAAGAATTCGACTTCTTAATTAGTGTCTATATTGAGAAGAGTTCTTTTGTAAATATGTACCACTTTTTAAAACAACTTTACAACAACTATTTTTTAAAGTTGTAGGATTCTTAGTTGTTTTTGAAAATTAAGGTAGAGGATAGGCGTAAGGGGATCGTGTATCATCCTGTATTTTTATCTAAAGAGAGATTCGAAAAAATAATTTTTATCTAGAGGTTTGTCTTTGTCATAGATCATCGAGCAATAGAAATACTGCTGGAAAAAATTACGTATTCTTTACTTGACTTGCCGCTGCATAGAATTTGGAGTTCCATATATGTTATTCTTGATATAGTGTTTTATAAATCTTTTTACTGGATTAATTATGGAGAATTAGTAGATAAATTAGTGAAATTGGGGATGACTTTGACTCCATATTTTTTAGGGGAGTACCATAAATTGAAATTTTCACAAGGAAAACATAATAGAATGCCAAACAGACAGTAAAACATATGGTATCAATTATTAAATAGTACATGATCTTTCCCGACATATGTTCACAAGAGTTTTGGTCTTCGTTCTCCTTCGTATTTTGACACGACGGTTTAGGAGCATCAACACTTGTGATAATAGGTTCTCCTCTATTCAGATATTCCATTCCTCACAGTTATAATCCAAAATCCGAATGTTTCAGAATGTCGTAAGCTCAAAACTAGTCGGTTTAGATGGTACTACTGTTTATTATACACATGAACAATAAACAAAGTAACTGGTGTAGACAAGAATCTATAGTATACAACACTTTGGAAGGAATCAGTGAGAAGGCATAACATCAATATTTATCACATTTACTGTTCTTTCCTAACAACAACAAAACCAAGAACTGGAAGAAGAATAAGAAGAAGAAAACACCCTGCCGCAAATAAAGCTCATCAATTCCTTGTGATGAGCATTCGCTTACCAAGGGAAATAGCTCTAAACAAAAACGTGACCACGAGATCCAGTTCAAACGAGCATCACTTGTGGACTGGTATAAGACACATGCATTTCACATTTACATACTCAGCAAAATCAATGGCGCAATTTGTTCACTTCACATTTGGCTATTTGTACAAGATCCAACCAAGTTATTTCCTGATTGACAGAAACTCGAAGCTTCGAAGAGGGTCGTCACGGGTACCTTTAGAAATAGTGTTGCGAGTGAAAGATGATGGCTTTGTCTCGAAGCCAGGTTGTATCCTTTGTGTGGTGGACACACGGCCATTGCTTGAGACCAATCTGGATCCGCGGCTATCAGTTGGCTCACCAGATGAGGTTGGCCTACCCCCATTTAAAATGGCTGCTCTCTTTGAAGAGCTGCCAGTTCGAGAACGGCCCCTTTCTGAATCAGGTTGCTGCATATTAAGGACCAAATAAATCCATCAAACGTAGAAACAGAACCATAGTACCCCGAAGGCGAACAGAGAGACGAAAGGGCTAAGGCATCAAAGAGTACTCAAGCCAACCTAATTTTAATCTCAAAGTAGACTCAAACTATTCAAGAGTTGAAGCTTTCTACACTTCAACAGTATTCTGGAACATCTATTAAAATTATTCCTTAATGTTTCAGCGAAACCCCACAGGTTAGCACAAAATTGAAACTTAACCCATGCTTCACAAAATTTTAATGGGGAAAGAGAGAAGAAATAAAATTTTAAGGAGCATATGCAAATAAAAATTAGATGAAGCCCAGTTGCCCACTGCCCATGAGAAAAGGGAGAAGAAATACCACATCCTTGGATGAAGGAACGTCCTCTGATGCCCTGTGCCTCGAATGTTCGTGCCGACCAGCTCCAGAAATATTCCGTCTAGAGAAAGCTTCAACGGCCCCAGAAAATCTATCTCGAAGATCTTGCCCAACTAGGAGGAAGAAATCAATCAATCAGAAGAGGTGGGCAAAAGATCTAACAGCGGCACCTTGCCAATTTTTTAGGGGGAAATTGTTGAGTCAGTAAAGTTACAAACCCTTTTCAAATTGCCTTCACAATATAGTAATATATATACACTTCTCTGACATGAGAATGTGACATTGTCAGGTGTCACTGGACTTTGAGGTGGAAGATAAGATGTTTACAAACAATGCATTGCATAATGCCACTTATCTCTAATAAAATGCTACTGGCCTAGTTATAGCAAAGATTACACAAGGCTTATTCATCTCCTCATACCCAGAGCTCGTTGTAAAAAGATTTGATATTTGCAATTTTAAACTGAGATTTAGTATTCACTTTATATTCACCTATGGTGTTAACTGTCACCTTAATGCCGCTTTTGTTAATTACAGTTTCATCCCTCCCCTTTGATGTGGAATATTTGAGTAATTTTATGAATATAGGATAAGATAGTTTACATTCTTGTTAAAAATAATTTAAAAAAAAAAAACAAATTCCGCCTGTCGATTTAAGTTCTATATTTCACTTGCACAATGTCCAAAAGCATATATGTTTACTGCAATTCATATTTATTTGCACTGCAATAGCTCAAGGCATACTAGTTAAATCTCCAAAGTTATTTAAAGGCTCATAAGAAATTACCTAAAATTTACTCTTACTGCTCCTTTGCCGCACCACCAAAAAACATGTAATAGTATGTTTAGAACAATCTACTTATCAGTTATACACTAAACTTAGAATTACAAATTATTTAACAATACACGGGTAATGTCAAAATTTATAATCCGATATATATTTAATCTTTGTTTACATATTATTAATTGAAAGTATATTATAGGATGCACACTGGACACACATGTCATCGGTACTAGTATTTACATATGAAAAATGTTCTCTGTATTAAAATACGCATTACATGATCCCAAACCACTTTAAAGTTTACTGTCATTGGTCTCATATCCAAAATTGAACAATCAAACGAATCATTTTTCACCGTTATAAGGGGCATGTGATCTGACCGTACAAAATACTGTTGACATTAACCACATTCAATATAGGTAGACGAACAATGCTAACATTGGCATACAGAGAGAGTCATGCTCAGAAAAAAAACAGCTTTGCTCACAGTAATTAGTGTCCTTAAATTAATGTCCACTCCTTTCATTATCCAGCTTAATGCTTATTAATTACATATGATAGACATACCAACATCATGGTCACCAACAAAGAAATTAATGAATAAATCGCTTGTTAAACTTACAAACCTGACGTTTTCCCTGGTCTTTCACCGGATGTTCCAGCAACAGCATTCCCAGCGGCATTCTGAAAGCAACACATTGATGATATTAGCAACTAGCAAGGACAAAATGATATATAGAAAGACTAAGAGAATATAAGCATATGCAAAACCCTTACCCTTGCTCTGGAACTCGTACCAATCTGAGGATATTTCAATACAGTCCAATCAAACACATAGTCAAATTGGTAACCTGCAAGCAAAACTCATTTCCGTAAGAGAAAAAATCCAGACACGAAGTAGAAATATATATAAGTATCACGCAGTTATAGGGTTAATTACCTTCACGTATAAATAGGTCCCGGAAGAGCCTCTTCAAATAAGAGTAATCCGGTTTGTCTTCAAATCGCAATGATTTGCAATAGTGAAAATACGATATGAACTCAGATGGATGTGATTTGCACAAAACCTAGAGCATTGAAGAGAAGCAGATCATACAGATGGAATGTTCAGTTGAGCCAAATTAAGGCTGCTTCTAAATTAAGTTCAGTTTAATTGCAATTGAGCAAATTCCTAAAAGCATGGAATCCAGATGATGCCAGCATAAACAAGACAATCACAAATGAGTAAGCAAATGTTTCACATGTACCTCTATAGGAGTCAACATTTTTTTCTCACTGATCTTGTCATATTTCTGTTTTTTGGTGCCAGCTTTCAGTCCTTGCCAGGGAAGGCTGAAATTAAAAAAAGAAAATAAAGAATGGTGCGAGGATGTATAAATAACTGAAACAACTGAGCAAAAGACTCGTAGATAAAGTATGCAGAATAAGAAAAAATTGGTAAGTTAGGTCCCCAGGACCTCAGTTATATTAACTAACCTTCCTCTAAGAAAATACATCAGGACATAACCAAGAGATTCCAAATCATCCCTTCTGCTTTGTTCTGCCAGTACAAGTAAATCAGAAACATATTAGTAAACATTAGCAAATAAGCATGCTATTATAAGCATGTGTAACACTACAACACTAAAGACATTTGATAAATTGAGAATTTTTAGTTTCTAATTCACCACTCACCAACTCCAAGGTGCGTATTGACACTTGCATAGCGAGCAGTACCTGTGAGATTCTTGTTTTCCCTAGAAGCAATACAGTGACATGATAAGTGTGTAAAACACAAAGTTGAATCACAATATACATTTAAGCAAAGCCAGAAAAAAAAATGCATACACAAACACAAAAACAAAAAGACCCAAATCTCCTTGTCATACAGCTATAAGGAGGATATACATGAATACACATATAAGAATGAATATCTTACTAACACATAATATCCCCTTTGTCCAGCTTTCATTTCCATATCATCGAATATCACCTAAATGCCTACCAAGTCTCCTAGTGGTGTCTCTAAATTTCCTTTACGCGCATTTTGTGGTACATAAAGGGGTGGGAGGAAGGACAAAAGCTGTCATGGAATAAATTAACTGTGTTCAGTAATATCAAATGAATGGCTATTGAAAAGAATTGCAATTTACGGAGTGCCTGATAAGCAGGGTTTAAAAAAATAATTTACTAGAAGACAACTATTACTCCAACTGGACAACAAAGCGCATCTCAGTTGGTAAGACTCTTCCCCTCCAGCTATTGGGTCGGGGGAACTAAAAAAAAAGCAAGAAGCCAAGAACTACTAAGTCGATGAGTACAAACTAGGGAGCCCCAAATAATATTTTAGCCTACACGCATCTGCAATTTGATTCAAAACAAAAGAGTAGTTAATTCTTTATCAGCATATTTTATCTGAACCTAATGCGTGAACGGTATCTGCTTAAATATCACATAAATAGATTTCCTAATATTATGACCGCTGTGAATTTAGAAATCAAAACTGGCTCACAACCAAACTTATTAGTATAAGACGCATAACAAACAATCCAAAGTGTGTTTATTTATTGAACAATATAGGAAAAATACCTGTAAGGTATATGCTTATGTGTATGGAGATCCCTATACTTTTTCGCAAGACCAAAGTCGATAGCATAAACCTGTAAGAAAAGCCACCAACATCAACAAAAGAGATCATGTTGAGTGTTGACATGTACAACTGAACACTTAGGAAACACATGACTGAGTTAGCTTGAAATATTCATCGTAAATAGCCAATATCCATACTATATAGATTCCTCAAATTTTAAAAAGAAAGGATATGATGCATTAAGGATATAATATCTGCTATAATGAAGCAGGGATAGCAAAAAATTGAACCAATTGTTTTAACAAATTGATACGATGTGTCACAATCTAATAACATTCATGTATCAGATGGTAAAATGGCATGCCTGATTAGCTTTTCGGCTCAAACCCATCAAAAAATTGTCAGGCTTTATGTCGCGGTGAAGAAACCCTCTTGAATGCATGTACTCAACTCTGTTAATCTAGACAGAAATACAAAACCAGTCACCGTTAAAAACATATGTACCACCAGTTCAATAAGAATAAATTACTAAGAATCAATCTACTTACTAATTGGTCTGCAAGCATCAATACAGTTTTCAAGGAGAACTTCCTGTTACAATAGTTGAAGAGATCCTCCAGACTTGGACCCAGTAGATCTATTACCATAACATTATATTCACTCTCAACTCCGAACCATTTCAAGTTCGGAATGCCCGCTGCATAATCACAAATATGAGTATTATTGCAACAGTAAATAAATAAGTCAGATGTGCTTTTAAAGTGACTAATTTCTTAGATAATCCACAGTAATATATCAATTGGCATCTACAGGCAGCCAGTCAGCACCTCAAACTCTAAAAGGACTGAAGAATAACACTTCCCTGGAATAATAACATATATCCAACTTCAGAAAATAGAATCATGCCCCACCATCAGTACTGAAAGAAATACGATTTTGTAGGATAAAGGGTAAGGGCAGAGAAACTACATTATTGGTTCGATACATCTATTACTCTGTCATAAGAAAAGTGATCTAGGTAGTTGTTACTACCAAAAGAGATAATTTCCTACATTTAAGGTTCAAGATAACTACTCAACTGCTTAAAAGGAAAGAAATTATCAAAATTTCTAATTATAGTAATTTTTTAAATGCCAAAACTACTCAGGTGGAAACAAAGAAAACTTGAAAGACATGGAATTAACCATTCTTCTACCATTATATACTTAAAATAGATTTATTACACAAAAATTGTTTTACTAAATTAGACAGGCATAATTTGTAGTGACAACATACATAAGAGGATAGAATTCTCAATTACATTTACATGCAGGAATTATATTGAAAATGTTAAATTAAGATAGATGAACTTTATCTTCATTGATGAAGAAATTAATTTAAAAGGCACACGTATACCAGTTAATTAAAAGGGCAGCAGAAGTGAACACTGTCTCAAGTTATTTCTTACTGTAATGTGCAAAGAATGAGAAGAAATGTGTAGAATTACAGAGGAAAATAAATTGAAAACCAGTGAGACTTACTTCCTCCTTGAAGAATCATATAAATTTTTGACTCGTAATGAAGTTGAGGGTGCTTGGTCTTCACAGATTCCTGGTAAGAAAAACGATCAATTTAAGAACTTCAATATGCTCTAGAGATTGCAAATACAATTAACTTGAGAAGTAGCCAAATCCTAATTACAAATTTCATCCGTGGGACCAAATGGCTGGATCACTGGATGAATAATTAATAACATGCATGCTGGACAGCTCTCTCAAATACAGATATACTCCTTATGACAAAATTAAAACATATTCAACAAAATACAGTTCAAATGAAGTTTCATAACATCTCAAGACTTCTCTAAGACTCCATAGAGTAGAGATAGAGAACACTGCTTAATTGGTGATTCACAAGGATCAAAAGAGAGACTTGAACACAAATATCAAGTTGACATAACAAACTAATTCCTACTGGATTCTACTTGGCTCCATACAACATAAAGCATAACAAAGAGTAGAGCAAACAAGCATACCAGCTTGATAGCCACTTCTTCTCCATTTTGTATGTTCACGCCTGCATCAATAACACAAACGGATTAAAACTAAAGAGCCTAACACTAAGCCGACGATATTGAAGCAATAATTTTAGCTCCGACAACCTAAATAAAGTTCTCCAAATGAACCGCTCCCAATTTTCCTTCCAAGCTTAAATTTTCCACCGACGACGTGATCCATTGCCATCTCAATTCAATTCAATCACACCCACCCACCCAGTATCCACGAATACCCCCTAAACTCCAAGTATTCTCCCAATTTCAACCTCGATTCAACGCGCAATCGCCTTCGGCAACACCAGGGCTCAAAACAAGGCGGATCCAAGAACAACCAATCGATCGATAAATTAGCTAAGTTCCTCCATCTACATCCTAAACAAAGCTCCGAAACCCTAATTCCGACGATCGGAACCATCCTGCCGGAAAACTGCGCGGAAGCCGAGGACGACGACGAAAAGCTGAAATGGAGGGGCTAGAGAGAGGGAGAGGTGAAGGAGGGGGGAATGGAGAAAAAGAAGGGGGATTTTGGTGTGTGTCCGTGTGTGAAAGGCAAGGAAATGAGAGGAGAAAGATGATGATGATGATTGATTGTAGGTGGTGAGTGGTGGGGATTGAGGAAGAAAATAAAAATGGATTAGTTTTTTGTTTAGTTATCTTAACTGCGCATTATCCCTATCCCCCAGCTATTGGGTTCTACTTTGTGGCACCCAATTTTGTCCAAACAAAACATCCCCACAACAAATCTGTCTACCCCTGCCAACAGACCTGTTAAGTTGTTAATTGCCAACCGACCCGTAACTCACCATGATCGTCAGTTAAACTCTGTAATCGAACAAAACTCTAGGAGTCGTGAGGTGTATCGACTAACGAGTGACTGATACTGTTGTATATGGTGTTAGGTAAAATATAGATAAAGTGACTACAAGGCGTGTAACTGTTTCGACAACATACGTTAAAGTAGTTTTTCGTTGTTTATATTATTGTATTGTTGACATGATTTTCACCTTATCTTTATCAATTTAAATATGTGTGATTTTTCTCAGGCGACAACATGTCATGATTGAGGTAGACTACATTTGGCGTGAGGCAATCATTGACATCGGCGAGGGTCAAACTTGTTTTGTTCAGAAATTTATTATTAGCAAATCTACTAACTTTCTCTTTTTCTCGCACTTCGTCAAAATAAGAAAAATTGTTTTTCTTTTTTTCTTTCTTGTTTCTCTCCGCTTTCCTTTCCTTTTATCATATTTCCCTTCAATCCCTACTCTTTTTCTCTGCCTTTCAAGATCCGGAGACCTTGGTCTAAATCTTAAAAGAATTCTTTGAAAAGAAGTTGAAAAAAAGGGATATTTTTATGCCAAATTATTAGGAAAGGTTATTTTTCCTATAACATAGTATAATGTGAGTGCCAGTTGTTATAGATACATTAATAATATGGTCATGCAATCCAAGCTAAAACATTAACCACTGCATTGAAAATAATATTTGCATAAAAATAAAACATCTCATCCACTCTAAATTATATCAAAAGTATTGAGAACACTAAAAGTGCACATTGATATCACAATATATTTTTTTAATCTAATTTTATTGAATTCATCTGAAAATATTTGAACTCAACTTAATGAACCTCGACTGAACTGAATACAACTGAAATTAAGGATAATTGAACTGAACCTTATTGCAAGTCATATCAAGAGGAGGGTCATATGCGTGTGAGACGAGGACTGATCAACATCAAGTGCAATGGTTTGGTTCCGGTTGTATAGAGGTCGGGTTTGGGAGATATTATATATGCGTCTTTTATTTTAGGGACGGGGATGGCTGTAAACTGTTTTCCTTACTTTCCAATGGGTTTTACCAGGGTAAGGTTGTTAAGGAGGTAAATTTATTTCGTTTCCTTTTTGGTTGGGGAGCCGCTTCAGTGTCCAAGCACCGAGAAAGATTGTTGGTAACTTGTTACAATTAAGAGACGTCTCAATGTATATTCGGGCATATGTGATGAGAGTTAGTCTCTAGAGAGACCACCCTTTAAAAAAGACTAAAACAAGATCAAAACATTACATATGTTACCACAAAAAATTATGCACGTTACACCAAAACATTCTATCAAAACATTACACATGTTACACGAAAACATTCTATAAAAATATTACACATGTTACACCAAAATATTATTCAATTCGCATCTCTAATTTTTCATAAGATACTCTCGTTCTTAGATTCTGAAACATCACACATTTTACACTAAAACATTACACATCTTCTATCAAAACATTAAACATTATCATCAAAACATAGACTGTTTTATAAATGTGACATTACACATCCTCCATAAAAAATAGACTTTTTAAAAATTAAAACATTAAACATGTGTATTGGCAAAATATAGTCCTCGCGATTTTCGTACAAGGCCACCTATATAAATGTCTGGGAGTCCCAAAAACCGCGACATGGGTTTGTTCTCAAATAATAAAATCAACTCCTAGACCCAATTGAGCGATAATGGGCTGGCTAAACTGCTCGAATAAACCCAATTGTTCAATCGGGCCCAATCAAAGTGTTTGTGAGACATGCAGTCCACTGTTGAGTCCAATTAATGGAGGTCATGTATCTGGAATATGAATTAGCCCACTCGGAAGGCCGTGCAGGCTCAAGAGTTTACTGAAGTCTAGAGTCCAGAAAAACCACCCTCCAACGTCTCCGTCTCTTAGGAGATAAGGAGAAATCTTTCACATGACTAGTGGATAGGGGAAGTTGGTAGCAGTTCCACAAATCACGCCAACTAACGACATCCAGGGTTTACAAAAACCCATTACTAAGGAACCTGGGGGCATTGCATTCTAACGGGTATTCAAGCTCTACAAACTTTCCACTGCAATACTCGGAAGGTCATAAAAAGTCTCACTCTTGATTACCCACGGGACTCTATTACCACCATCTTCTTAACCTACCACAATCAATCTCACGCATAGCTCCCTTTGGTGCTAATTATTCAACACTGCCACCGAAACAAACGATAAGTTGACTATTCTCTCTTCCACAACTATATACTCTTGACCAGACAAATTGGCTTGAGCGTCGTAGTCCATTCAGTAGGCACCACACCGGTGTCCCCTTTGAATCTCACGCCTTAGCATGCTCTTGTTGTCTTGCAGATCATCCTAGCGTGCTCTTGTTGTCTAGAGGTCTCCGGTGCCCACCCGAACTAACCGATTCATTCAATTGTAGATTTATGAGTGTCAACAGCATGCATCACCAAACATTGCACATCCTTAAAACATTAGAGATCGTAAGTTAAAACATGATGTTTGACTTTTTTAACTAGTGGCCTCTCTTGGGACTTTGTAATGTGATGAAGTGACACATCGGGATAGTAATTGACCGGGCAAATCGTGGTCTCTGATTACCAACTGATGACACAACATAATTATATAAAAGGATAGAACAACTCTAACACGTAGAAGAGTTGAAAGCGTAATTGAATCCACC
>JAYMSL010001868.1:0-15728 GCA_036897195.1 Plantago coronopus
CGATGACATGCCAGATGCAAATTCATTTTATGATACAACTGAAGATCTTGGTGATTTTTCTGAAAAGCCCCAGCCTGGCGGTACAGAGGAAGAATTCTTATCTTTAAGGTTTTACTAGAATTTAATTGCTTCACTCACCTCAAATAGTTTCAGTATTGTACTTTATGATTGAAAATGCTCCTTTTCCATTGGAATTGCAGTAGTTATTCTGGGGAAGGAGAATATGATTTCCCAGAGGCTGAATCCAACTCTTCCTCTCATGATTTAGATGCTGAAGGTAACTTCGTTAGTCGGGCTATACTTCATCCCAAATGATGCAGGGCATTGTGTTTTATGTATACTAATGTTTCCTCTAAATAAGTAATGATGCAAATCTTTTGAGTCAATAACAGTGATCTATTATCACATGTTGGGGTGGATTCTACAGGACAACATGTGTTCAACAGGGAACTACTTATGCGAGGAAATCTGGGGTCAAGTTATTCCACTGAAATCTCCAGTGGAACTACTTTTACCGAGGCGACTACATTGGTTGATAATGTCAGCATCTACAAACTTCCAGTTGGTGTAAAACAGTTAGATAAGTTGGCAGATAGTCATCTGAAATCAAATATTGAGCAAGGAACACAGCGAGAAGTTGACAATATGAAACAACAATATGCTTCAACAAATACCCCTTTGGGTGGGACTAATGGGGCAGGTTTCAGTACTGTACCAGATTCAAAGGATAATGTTTCACCATCCAGCAGAAAGAAGTTACCCAGTAATGTTAAAAAGCAAGGTGGTCTTTCAGTTCGTGCTGCATCCATGCTGGTACTCTCTTGCGGCTATGCTTAGCTTAGCTTAGCTTAATTACAACACATTTTTTCTTGAAACATTAGAATTTCTAACCGATACCTTCATCAAAGCACTTATACTGAAATATGGACGAATTGGTTCTCATGCTCGATTTATATCCTCCCCTCCTGCTTCCCACCAACCAACTTTGTTAGTTATTGGTGCAGGGGCCTACAATAAGTTGTGTGGTAGGGGAATCAATAAATTGCGCCTTTACTGAAAAAGTTCTGCAACAGCTACCAAAAGCAACACTGCTGAATTGTGTGTGTGTGTGTGTGTGTTTATTCCTGGCTTGTTCAGTTTATACATAAATCAACATGCTGAATTATGTTTGTAATTAGACAAATTGTTGTATACTTGTATATATAGGAATCAGAAAGAGATTCACAGACAAAGTGGACGCGTGTGGTGAAAATGAATTATCGTGGAGGTATATACAGAGGGCGTGCTCAAGGAGGACTTCCTGAAGGAAAGGTACTCATTCAGTGTTTGGAATTTTTTTTGAAAATCATTTTCATAGGGTTTCTGGGTTTAATCATGGTGGATATATCAGGGCCGCTTGTTGATGGGTGATGGAAGCATATATGAAGGAATGTGGCGCTATGGGAAAAGATCAGGTTTAGGAACACTCTATTTCAACAATGGCGATGTTTTCCAGGGGTCTTGGAGGGATGATGTTATGCATGGGAAGGTATTTTTCCATTGCTTGAAGGAACACCGATATTGCTTCTAGCTTCATTCAATACTCTTCCTTCTATCTTTACTTACCCCCTAATTTCTTGTTTGATTAATTTCTGTCACACAGGGCTGGTTATATTTTCACACTGGGGATAGATGGTTTGTGAACTTTTGGAAGGGGAAGGCAAGTGGAGAGAGCCGCTTCTACTCACGTCTTGGCGATGTATTCTTCGGCCACTTCAAAGATGGGTGGCGGCATGGCAATTTTCTCCGTATTAATGTTGATGGCACAAGGTTTGTTTTCAATATGCTCATGATTTTCTCTCATTCATGATCATACATCTCGAAGCACTTGACATATGTTTGACTATGCAAGCTGCTTAATCCTTGCATACAATATAATATTAACATCAGTATAACTTTATTTCATTGCTGATAATCGTCAAACCTCTACTACTCGGAATCTGCATAATGAGCCAAGTTGTTCATTTTTTCTACTTTCCCCCCTTCCTCCACATGCTTTAACCTTCTCCATTTTAACTCACAACATCTTACTTTCTATGTTCATGATAACATTTTAATTCCTGCTAGTCTGCTTTTCGGGTTTTGTTTGGAGATTTCCAATATAAATTGTGGAAGAGATGGTTAATTAATTATCCCACCCGGATAGATGAGCTTCGAAATTGTTAAGTCATAAATTAACAACACACTTTGTCTCACATTAGAATTGTAGTAATGGTGTGAAACAAATCATGAATTGTACACTTGGCTGGGACACACGCATGTGGCGCTTTTGTTAGGTGTGCATTGCTCATCAATAGCCCGGAAAAACGAATAAATCGAATTTTGTATTTTGAACAAACATTCATTAACCTGACCGTTAGTTGAATAGGTGTGATCTAATTGTAGAGGGGTTGCTCCAGATTTTCTCTACATCAGAACTTTCTATCTCTCCCATATGCTACAGGAACAATTTCTACAGTAATTGTTTATGTAGAATTTCATTTTTTTATACCAGTTAGGCTCTGTTATTTTCTACTTAAGTTAAGTTCCATTCAGTTCAGATTAGTTCAGTTCAGATTAGTTCAGTTCAGATTAGTTCAGTTCAAATTTGTACTTCAGTTCAGAAATTCTAAGCTGAAAAGAACATAGCCTTATTCAGTTTGATTTGAAAAGTGCAATATATTTGTATCCTGGTAGCAATTTGATACACCCATTTGTCCACGAGTAGTGCGGGTGAATTACGCCTCAAGGAATGCTATTCTATCGTGGCTAGAAGTTCCAGAAATTGCCATTTCTAGACTCCCTCTATTTTACTGAAAGTGATGTTCATGATAGTGAGCAGCATTTAGGTTTCTTGTATTCTAATTTCTCTGTTTTGCCTTTTCAAACTATTGTTATGCAGATATGAAGAAGTATGGAGTGAAGGCGTGCTTATCAGCGAAGAGCAATTAGATCCTGATGTTGAAGTTAATTGAAGCTCTTCCTTGAGATTTTCTATGGATATGCCTCAAGAATTGTAATCATCGAATGGCGATGGTTGCATGGGCGAACAAACACATGTAAATAGTACTACTACTAAATACCGACTTCATGTTCCTGGCGGAGCATTGACCGCCCTCTCATATTAATATTCTTCTTTACTAGTACTAGTAAAAATGTACTCCTATCATGTGTATATATATAGGACATCGAGCTACTCTTATTATTCTTCACTGGTAAAAAATTATTCATTTACAACTGGCAGTTCAAGTTGAATGTAAATAGTACTAAATACTCTTATGTGTGGGATTTTGCTCAAACCTCCCAAATCAAATTGGTTGACTGCTGTCTGTCGAGTGGTAAAGTATCACAAAAGAGGTCGGGAGTTTGAATTCCACCAGAGGCATATGGTGATTAGTGTAATATGGTTGCCTGGATCACAAGGAATTAGGTTCCATGCCAATTGTTTGGTTTCACACTATCTATTGCCTGCGAAACGAAGTCATTTTATTTCTCAAGGGTATTGACATAAGAGCGTTTTAGTTAAGAGCAAAGAAACAAAAAATAAAACTAAAATTAGTATGTAGTCCCCTTTTTTCTGTCCTTTACAAGAATTGCCGTGTCTACATCAGCCCAAATGAATCTTAGGCAAAATTACGGCCAATTTATCCTCAAACAATTGTTACAGGTAAAAGTTATGATATACGACAACGAAACACAGTTCAGTTGGTAATAATCCTCTTCACCTCCAAGTCCAACCAATACCTCTGCCGTTTCAAAAATAAAAAAGTTCTGATTTAATAGTAATCCTGTACAAATTACACAATGGCACACAAATAAGAAGCCATGGAGAAACTACTTCTACAGAAATTCATTGAAGCTGTGGGAAACTGATTTTCTGGTAAATTGGAAAATTATAGACGGAGAATAGTTCTGAGTGTATCTGAAAGGTTTTGAATTGTTTGTTGCTCTTGTGTTGCTTGCATCTCTTGAAGTGGCATTTCATCATAACACCTATAATGAACAATAAGATGGTGTAAGTTTCAATCGAGACCAAAAGCGACACCAAAGGTACATACAGAAAATGTAAAAGGATACAAATACATTTTATGGTAAGCTAACGCCTGTGCCAGATTCATTAAAGTCGGACTAGTGTTGAGTCTCTCGCATACGCTTGGAGGAAGTGGTACCTGTAATACCGTGAACTGTTAACGACACAATATAATATCTATATGCTATAAAACATACGGAAATACAAGAAAACATGACCGGAAAGATTTTCACTGAACCTCATTTTGTCGGCTTCTACCCTTTTTCGGTTGGGCATCTGCAGAGAAAAGCTCCTGCATCGCTTCCACAGCAATGTTTCCACCATCCCTTTTCCATCCCCCAAGTACATTATCGGATAAAAGTGCAATGGGTGATATATCAGTTGCCCGTAGAAAGGGAATTGGCACTGTATTACCGGCAGAGTATATGGACCAAAGCTGATTCAAAGGACATAAGATAATAAGAAACTGTGTCAACAAGCACGTATTGATTTGAATAGGAAATATTTAAAGCCGCAAATTTCAGATGAACTGATGGTTAAAGTAGGTGAAAGGAAAGACGTGGCAACTAGATGACTATCCAAACTAAATGGAAGCTTTTCTTGAAAGCTTGGCATGAAAATATTTGGTTATGTTCATATATTTCACATTGAGGGAATATTAACGATTCATGATATACAGTTGAGCAGCTGTCAAACAATCGGTCATTTTACGAGAGGGGAGAGGTTTGGAGCACTATTGAGTCAACATTTACTATCATGTCAAGTAGCTCCGAAGTAAAATTTATTATTTGCATCTTTTTGAGACAAAAACATGAATTAGAGGTCTAAGTTGGGAGAAACCTTAAATATTAGAAAGAACCACACCACATCCACTCCAATGTTGGGCATATTCCCCTAATTTTCATATAAGCAGAATCACACCATCACCAACCCAAGTGTTAAAGCAAAAAAGAAAAAAGACCGTCTAACACAAAAGCAGACAAAAAAAAGGAAGGATAGCAGATACTTTCCAATAAATACAAGCAGCCTGGCCTCATAAAGCTCAATAGGAGAAAAAATCGAGTCAAACAAGCCGGATAAATAGTACTTCTTAGTTCCTCCGTCCCGTCCCAACCTTCGCATTTGATTTTCATAGACTTTTATTTCGGTCTCCTAAATCACATCGGAGAAAATAATCAGAAAAATTATACTAACTTTTAGTATAATTTTTCTGATTAATTTCTCCGATGTGATTTAGGAGACCAGGAAAAAGTCAACAAAATTTAAATGGAAAGCTAGCTTGGGACCGGACGGAGGAAGTACCAAGGAACTAAAGCAATAAACCCCTCCCCCAGATATGGACTATGACAATCAGTCATTAGCAATTCACAAAAATATTTGCCTGTGAAATAAAATGGCTATAAAAATTATTAGTAAAATAAGAAGAGTGGGTCAATAGACCATAGATGAGAAATAGATGTCAGTGATGGGCTGACAAGCGGAGTATTTATACCTTATCCAATGCTCTTCTACTAACAGTCTCACTGGCAACTGGAATATCACGGACACTAGTACCACTACCAACGGTGACTTGGAGGATGCTATTTCCTTTGAGGTTTTGCTCGTGCGGGGCAGATCCAGGCAAATGCAATTGTCCAGTTTGTGTAGCACCAACGGCAGTAGTATCCATCCTGCAATGTGTACAAGGCAGTAAAGTAAAAAATCTTCACGCGGGTAGGTTGACACAATTATGAAGTCACAAATAACATTTTCAGAAAGGAACTCACAAATCTATTATCACAATTCACAAGCATCATTCACATGATTATATTTGTAAGCTCTTGTTACTTGTTGGTGCATGTATACTACTCTATAGTATTTTTGAAATTTTGCATTAGCAAATGTAACTGTCCAACCAGGTTTTTATTCTTTCAGAACTTCAACTATCAAGTTTTACAATCTACCTAGTATCTGACTTTTACCTTACCTAAATCAACACAAGTTCAGTATAAAACTTATAGGGTCATTAAGAATTTACCCTTATTTGAGAGCACTAACAAAGTTCTGTCTGTGTCGATTCTGACAAATATATACATGTCATATGCGTTAAAGTCTTAAAGACCTAGAGGCTACATTGAGGATGTTTTGTCTCCGACAATAGTTTTGTTGTTCAATACTGTATCTCCCTAAAACCACTCCACTAAAATCACCTGACCAGCTTATCTCCCAACGACCAAGCATTTAAAGTTTTTAACATTCAAATCAACATTGTTGATGTTACCAGGAGTTGATTGTTTTGTCAACAAATCCACTGACTGAAGGAACTCCTGGATCACTTGAAGCAGGAGAGGAGTCTAGTCCAGTCAAAGCCCGCTGACCAGTTGTTTTATCGATCTCAACCTTGTCATGAACTATTACAGTCCCAAAATCACCTGGTGAAGAAGACTTCAGATAAGTAAATTTAACAATTAAGTAAACAGATCTCTTAAATACGCAAGAAAAAGTAACCATTGTAAACAATCATAGAGAAACTTATTGCAGTCATTCCTGCTCCAGGTAATGTAGCCCAAAAAAAACTAAGTTGCAGACTAAAACGTATATCATTCTCAAGATCTTAGAGAACGCAAGTTAGATTACCCAAAAAAGCACACACACAACACGAACAAAAAGCTATGTTGAATTAGTTCATTGGTTTCTGAATTATGGATAATATACAGAAAAAGGCCTCCGCAAGAGATCAATTTAACACCATATGGGCAGGAGATGCAAGTGAGCACTATGATTACCTTCTACGGATGGTTGCAGTCCACTGGGTAAAGCCTGATTATCTTTCATGCCAAGAACAGGTGCTCCAGAGGCCATATCCAGACCATCCTGAGGCCTGGATGGGACGGTGTTCACAATGTCTTCATTTGATGCCTAGCAGACACATATGGTACAATGCATGTATTAGATCAGTTTCCCTTGCAGAAAGTGACATTTGCCAAACAAATGTTAAATGTGAATGATTGGATTTATGCCTTTACCCCATCTCTAGGTAGAGTCATGTCCGTTTCATTTTCTTCTGCTTGTAAGGCCATGGTTGCTCTAATTTCCTTTGCCTTCTCAATTTTTGGGATCATTGCAACAGCTCCACTTCTACACTTTTCAATGAATTTGTGCTACATATGAGGGGGCAATTATAAGAGTCAGACAAAGACAACGTATGTGCAAGTGAACCAAACTAGTCAATCTCTTTATTCATAACTATCAATATTACTCGACTATTATTGCTGTTATCGTTAGACTTTTAGCATGTTTGACCATGGATAGATTCTTTTCTATGTTCATACATGGCCGAAGAACACTAAATAGAAACAGTCAGTGTATGCAAGAAAGAAGCACCAAAAGGTCATAAATATCAAATCATGCGTTGTAAAGTCTGCTTTAACAATGTTTTACAAAATTACAACCATGATTCTTGTTCAGGACTTACACATGAAGCTCATATGCCAATTTCATAGGAAAAGTCATCCACTGTAGGAAATAAAAGTAACATATTCAAACATGGAATGTGAACTTTCAGAAAATTGTAATAACTTGAGTTGATTCAGCATAATCCTAAAGAGATAACATTCAGATGAAACAAACTAAAGTGCAGCACAGTATGTTGGAGTTATGAAACACAACTCACTAGTGTATAGTTCAATAATATAATGGGCTTCAATTAGAGTTACAAGGTTAAGTGACAACATACTACCTTCAACATCTCAGTTGCGGTAGGTCTCAATCGTGGTTCTTTTGTCAGACATTTTGCTACAAAGTCGTGGAACACAAGTGACCTGGAACAAGATATTTAAATAAGCAGTTCAAAAGGGAGATGAATCAGAGATTCTACCAAATTCACGTAAAACTCCAATCATTTAGCATAGGGTATGAAGATGCAGCCCCATATGGAGTGGCTGGTGTAGGTGTGGATGGGCTAAGAATTAGATTAGAATTCAGGATTTGGGTAATGAGGGAAATTACACAGCTGAAGTTTCAAAGAGAAAGTGAAAGCGCAATTGAAGTTTAAATTCCTAGAAATGTAAAATTCCACACACACACACACACACACACACACACACACACATATATATATACAAATCGGAGCCCTACTGATCATATAGAGAACATTCGATCCAAACTAAGAGATCGACAATGCCACAATTATTTATCTAGTTAAAATGGTACCTGTGAGTATAAGATTCATCAGATCTAGAAATATAGTTTTCTGAAAGGAGATCTAGAAGAATACTTGCAGCGACATAATACATGATTGCCGAGTTGGAAACCTAAAACTAAACAATCATTGGTCTAGACTCAAGAAACTGAAGTACTGAACACAAAATGGGAAACATAGTTATTTTATTATGTGTGCAAATCTAACTTATCCATGCTTTTTCTTTTGATTGTTAATCAAGAGATAACCCATACAGAGTAAAGATGTCAATTTCACTTTCAGAGGGTGTCATACAAATTTTTTGAAGATAGTAAAAGAATAGTACTCACAAAGGTAACATGATTGATAACATCGTTCTGAATATAATTTAAACCATGAGAATTTGCAGTTCTCTACTAGAAACAAGTGTTCTCTTTTAATCTTTTTTATTATAAACACAGATAAGAAGATTTAAAGACAAACCATTTCTCTTTATCCTCGAGCATTGGAGCTGGTTCCCTAGAAATCATAAACAGTACCTATCACAATTTTTAAATATGTAAGCCAATAGCAGAGTGAAAAGCTGGTTCCTCTAATATAATTATTAGTAGGAAAAGCAACAAAGTCTAAGCACATTCACTCATGCAGATGAAATTTTGCAACAGATGCAACTAAGAATCAAGGGTGAAAGAATTGGTGAAATCACAAATCACATGTAAGGATTTGCAACAGAATACCCATTCTCCAGATTTGCATGAATTATAAAACAAAAATTCCCCTTGAAGTTTCATAGATTAGACTGATTTACAAGAGTAGAATCTGTTTCGTGCTGCATTGCACATATTAACAAAATTGAGTTCTTAATAACTTCTAACAAGGGGTGTGCTCTCTTATAGTTATAATGGAAACTCGGAAAGAAACTGATATTCAGATCTAAGTTTGTATAGCTACATTTTCTATCTCAGGCTTTTACTATCGAACTGATAATTAATAACATGTCTATCAAGTAGCCCAAATTCATGACACAACTTCTAAATTTGGCTGGTGACAATCCCTGAACATTTTCCCTCCTGTCAGAGCAATTCAAAGTAATCTACCTCTCCTCATTATTAGAAGATAGTGCTAACTTGCTCTGGCAGGAGAAGAACTACTCTGGCATTATCATCAGTCTTCAAATTTACATTGAAATGGCATCAATCTGTGAACTAAGAATTTTGCAGAAATGACATCAATGTGAGTGAAATCAAAGCATAAGAGATCATGATACTCGGGAAAAGAAAAAAAGCACAAGAGATCACCCTCATCGGATGCACCGCTGCTCTTGGGGGAAGTCCCTGGCAAAAATATGTTCAAACTGACAGTTATTTAGCATCATTATATAGTGTACAGTAGTCAACAAATAAGTTCTTAAAAATGACAAGCACAACAGATACAATGCTGGTGTAAGTCTAAGACCAAAGTATACCTCTGCCATTTCAATTGCTGAAACTCCAAGAGCCCAAACATCTACCTGCAGTAAAATTGATCCGTCACACGTAGTGTTTGAAATACAACATCCCAACACAAGCCCGACATTTGTAATTGTAAAAAAATGGCTATAAAGACACTTGCCCATCACAAATGAATGTCAAAATTTCTACTGAAGTACCTTTCCATCATAACGGCTTTCTTGTATAACTTCTGGAGCCATCCAATGAGGTGTCCCAATGAACTGCATAAAATATCAATGCTGAGCACTTCACTGAGAAAAAATGACCAAAAAGTAACGTCCAATTGCAGCAGAAATGGTACAAGTCATAAATTTGAATGTTAGAAACAGCGCAGAGTTACTGGAAAGATATTTTTTCAACAGAGTTTTCAAGGTTTGTTGAGGGTGCTTAATATAATTCCTTGAGTTCACACATCCGCTGGTATCTATACAGAAACTGGATGGGCATAAAGGGGGAAATTTAACGTGAATTAATAAGGATACACAGACATACCGTGTTACGCTTGGACATGGTTCTTGTCAACTGAGCAGCAACTCCAAAATCACCTGCATGCATAATTTACTAATTCATGTATTGAATATTAACACTTGTTACGAGTCTTAATAATTAGTAATGATGTAGGTAAAGATAGAATATTGCATTGAATTGATAACTTGATATTAAATTATCTGTTACAGATATCTACTGTTTGAGACAATAATATAAGACTTACCTAACTTGACCTCTCCTTGATCAGTCAACAAAATATTACCACCTTTGATATCTCTGTGTACCTTGAAAATTGAATGAAGATAGGACAGACCCTGCACATATTGGACATGTATTCAGAGATATTTAAGAAACAGCTACTAAAAATACTTGGTGACTCATAGCACACTAGATACCTATTATGCATCGGCTTTCAAAACTAATCTTCCTATGATGCAAAGGCCACATAAGAAGATTCCATATGCAATATAACAGACAGTACATCACGTGTCGGGTAGTTGATACTTACATGAACTAGATTGACAATAAAATATAGCTCATCTCATCTTAAATGTCTCGTGAAGAAATCACTCGTTTTCAACAGTAAAATGTATATGCGCTACTTTTGTAATACCAAATACTGTGATTTACCTTAAGTGTTTCTCTGCATATATATGCTATTTGATACTCTTCAAGAGCCTCGTCTGTAACATTCATCAGGTCAGCAACACTTCCACCCCCACAATACTCCATTACTATCTGCCAGCAAACTCAGTTTTACAAGTTTCAGTATATTTACCAGGAATTAAATTATACACAACAGTAGGAGTAAAGGAATGTTTATAGGCTTATTCTCTTCTTCTTACCCACAGAAATTCATCTCCCTGGAAGCTTCCAAGATAGCGAACGACATTAGGATGGCTACACTGCTGCAACATCTCAATTTCACCACGAATTTCTTCATAACCCTCCTCCTAAAGAACAAATCATATTCCACTGTTATAAAACTATCACTTATTGCAGAAATATCAGACGGTGTCGTATTAGATTCAAGGACTGGATTCATACCCCTTCAGATAACGATATTACTTTGATGGCAACCATTTCTGAAGTCCTTAGATCTCGAGCTTTGTAAACTGCCCCATAGGAACCCTTGCCTATTTATAAGAACTTTCCACTTTCAATAACGCTTCACTTGTTCATTTAACATGATTTGTATTAAAAAAGAAAATCCATGCCTTCACATAAAAGTTCATATTCGTTTTCTTTTCTTTCTTTCACTTTTGCAAGAACTAGCTTTAAAACATAAAATCTCACAAGAAATTTCAGGAGAGCTTAATACAGATTGAGACAAAATTGCTCGCTATCGAGGGCACATGTGGACATCATAAATCACCAAGTTCCTAGTATTCGAGCCTAGGAATATACATTTTGTATCTGTTAAACATGCCCAATGAGTTAGAATTGACCTTCTTCATGGGAATATCCATCCAAGTGATTTAGTCCCTTTTCTTTTATTTGACAGATACAAGTCAGCCAACATATATACATTCTCAATGCAAGTCCCATCTAAACTGTATATTACTATATGTAATCTAATATGTGAGACCTTATTTCCGCACAAGCTGCGTGGTGCTTCGGATGCACAAGTCAGTAAAAAGCTATTTGCAGTACAGAGTTTTGATCATAAATCAGTAGTAATAATTTCCTAGAAATGTACATTTGCAACTTGTTAATCTGATCTCCTATCCCAAATCCAGAAAATAATGTATTCGGATATAAATTACTCAATTCCCTAATGTCAAACATCTATGTCATATGGAACAGCAGTACTAATAAAAGTCTCACACAACCAAATTAGCATGAATAGCATAAAATGTAGCAGAGGTAATAGTCGCATCAAC
Organism: Plantago coronopus; assembly: GCA_036897195.1. Lineage (NCBI taxonomy): Eukaryota > Viridiplantae > Streptophyta > Magnoliopsida > Lamiales > Plantaginaceae > Plantago > Plantago coronopus. The sequence continues at coordinate 12,070 of JAYMSL010001868.1, forward strand.
AGAAAAGCTCAAATCAAAATCCTCACCGAGCTCATGAAGCAATTCATACTTTGTAAGGGGATCCTCTCTAGTGACACTATCCGGAATCGAGCTAGACGACATTTTCCCAATGCCACCAGTTCCGTCCATACCAGCACCACTCTTATTCCGCCTCCCGCCGTACATATCCCCTACCTTCTCCATACTCTCCACCGCCCTCCTCATGGTCCCTCCAACCGTTCCACCACCACCTCTTCTCACCATTGTCCCCATCCCCTCATCTTCGTCCTCCTCTTCTTCCTCATCCTCTCTCCTGACCACAAACGTTGAAAAATCCCCCACATTCTCCTCCTCATCCTTCTCCTTGTCACTGCCAATCCTCCCCCTAAAAGTAACACTTCCACCACGGCTCCTAGGAACATTCCTCTCACTCGATCTCCTCCGATCGGTCTTCACGATCATCGTGCCGGAAATCGAACCTCCTCCGTCATCACTGACGTCATCGTCATCTCCGCCACCGCCGAAGTCCTTGGGGAGGCGTTTGAGCAGAGGAGGGAGCGATTCCTCCTCGTCTTCGCCGGCATCGTCCTTGAACACCATGGTGGCGTACAGGTCCGATGGAGGATCGGATTCAGGTGGCTTTGGTCGGGATGGTTCGTCGTCTTTGACGACGAAGGTAGAATAGAGGTCGGAATTCTTCGGTGGAGGTGGCTTCCGGGAACGCCATGACCTAGGTGAGAACTCCATTGTTGGTCACTGTGAGTGATTCAGTCGAAGATTCCGGCAAGGAGCTGATTGCGGGTTGTACGAAATGGTTACAAAAGTAGATGAACTGAATGCTGCACAGTGTGAGCTAAGGATTACGCTTTGCTCGATTCGCGACTTCACTTGCCCGGTGCTTCTCTAAAATTGTGTGTCGAATTTATAAGTAGAGACGAATTTTATTTTATTTTTCCGACTGTAGTAGACGAATTAGCTTCTGTTATTTTCAATTAAAAATTTATAAACTGAAGTTAAGTAATTTGAACTGAACTGAAATTGAAAAAAACAGAGTATTATATAATAAAATACATTTTTTTCATGACCATATAATACTTTACATGTGTTAACAACATTTTTTATAATAAAATTATAATCTAGAAAAACTTAAGATTTTTCAAGAAAAAGAATAATAATTGGAAACGAGAAGGTATCACTTATCAATATGATTCCAACGTGTACATTTCAACTTATATAGTGACACATGCTTGATTAAAAATTAAATAAGTAAAAATGAAATGCTAAAATTTAAATTGAATTGGGTAATTGAGTTATAATTACATATAACATTAAATAAATAACATGAATTAACTATAATAGTTTAAGATAGGTAAATTAGATTTAATTATAATAAGTTCAAACATCGTATGTTCAATAATATAAGTAAATCCACCCATAGTTTCCTAACATATTTTTTTATAATGAGGGTAGTCTATTTTCAAATGTAATGATAATATTTACTCGTTCGTTCAATATTATATATTTAAAAACTTGATATTATGGTGCACCTACTAGGAAATGGATGGCAATTTTTCATTTCTATTCTAGAAGAATAAGAAAAATAAAACAATAATACTTCAAATTTATTTAGAGAAACATTAGATTCTCTTATAGTAATTTACGGATGACATAAAAAACGTTGGTTTTTAAAAATTCATAATCATATAAAAACAAAAAGATCAAGTAATTTTGTATGAGTATAAATAAATGATTCGTTTATATATCTTTTTTAACTTATAGTAAAAACGGGTTTTTAATATCTGGTTGTTGATAGACCATAACAAACACTGATACAATTAATATGAGTTGCTACAGTCTGATATAAAACAGTCATCACGGTGATCAACTTGTATCGATTTTATATCAGTTTGTATAAGTTTTGTATCAGTTTGTATCGATTATATTAGGGTTCGTTATGGTATATCAAAAAGTTGGTATTTTCTTATTATTTCATTTCTTTTGCTAGAAGAAAGTTGGTATTTGATGACCTATTTTTCTTAAGTTTAGAAATCCAACAAAAAGTATTAAAAAGGGAGTTAAAGAATTGGATTGAAGGTGCAAAGGAGTGAATATGAAAAGGAGAAAGAAATATGAAAATGAGTATAATTAAAAAAAGAATTACAAAGAAAAAGCAAAATTAGAATAAAAATTAATTTAAAAAATATATATATATTATGATGCAACTGGTCGCATCCTATGCAACCAAGCAGACGCTCTAACAGCATCCCATGCAACGCTGCTAGAGATAGTCTATGTGTAAACGTAGTGCATGAAACACGACTGGACACTTATTTCGTGTTTTCATTTTTGTAGCACGTTATGTACTCATATATCTCTCTTTCCTTCCTTATTCAATCACTCTTCCTCATGACTCATACCACCCTTCGCCATTAGATACGCCCCTCCTTCACCCATACAACTCGTATCTTGATTACATAGAGTGAAATTTGAAAGCGGGTGTGGGAGCGAGAGCGAGGGCGAAATTCGACAATTTCAAAAATATATGAGAGCGAGAACCCTTATTTCAAAACTTACTCCTCCTCCCATTTAAAACTTACTCCTCCTCCCATTATTTCAATCGTATCTCTCAAAATCTTCATCTCCTTCACTATAACCCTTATGTAATCTATATATTGATGGTTAACACTTTCATTCTTCTCTACCACATATTCTTCTGTCAAAGTGAGTGATGATGTGAGATTATATGCCAAACGAAAATAGAGTAATTCAATGTTGGATGAGATGATTTGCGGACTATCCCTTTTCATCTTTCTTGCTTATCGGGTAGCCATTGATGGACTCATGGAAGTCTTTTTTTCTAGGTGTGGGCCGCGAACTAATATAATCTAGTTCCTATAAGAGCGCTCTGCGTTTTGAAAGCGACAGAGCGCGCTCGGAACGCGATTCGCCATAGCCATGAACATATGGCGAATTATGTAATCTAGTACTACCATTCTGGACCATCCCTTCATAGTGAGGCGCCGGTCATACCTTGTGTGCTCTTGCTTAATTTACATTTTGATTACTGGTGTGGAGGGCTGATGCCGAACAATATCATATTTAGTTATTATTTTCATATGATTTTCTTTGTCGAAACAACTTCATTATTCACCAGTCACATGAATGGATAGGGTTTTTTCTCATATCAGTTTAAGTTTTTTATTCAGTGTTCACCTGAATAGGGTAGAGAGAAGAATGCATACTGTCAATGAATGTATTGTATTATTTTCATATGATTTTCTTTGTCGAAACAACTTCATTATCCACCAGTCACATGAATGGATAGAGGTTTTTTCTCATATCAGTTTCAGTTTATTATTCAGTGTTCACCTGAATAGGGTAGAGAGAAGAATGCATACTGTCAATGAATGTATTGTTCACTAGTCACCTGAATAGGGTAGAGAGAAGAATGAATAGTCTCAATGAATGTATAGGGTAGAGAGAAATAGTGTCAATGGTAGAGAGAAGAATTTATAATTTAAACATGTTGTAAAGCTTGTAATCATGGCGGAAGACCTTTTTCGTAGTGATAAAATATTCTTTGAGAAACAATTCGGAAAGACCACCTACTTTGGTCTTTTAAGAAAAGACCACATTTACATAACTATTTAACCAAAAAAGAGATTAAACAAAAATTAACC